>BQNB010149858.1:4668-16115 GCA_026074375.1 Tanacetum coccineum
AACGAGTTTAAATCAAACACGTAATTGAATTTGTAACAAGCATGTTCTCACCCCAAAATATATGTAAAACATGTAAAATGTGGGGCTATGAACTCACCTTGATCAAAATCCCTTAAAACAATCACATTGTTATAAGATAACTGAGTAAGTATAAGAATTTGTAGACAAGCATGTATCCCCGAATATAATTTGTTATATTTTGTAAACCAAAGTCTAACTTATCAAAGTCTCGAATTCCGAATCCCACGTTCTATTTTCTGTTTTAAATTATCCGTTACATAAAGGCACTAAAGTCCATTTTTAGTCCAATTCTCGTCTCAAATATGTCTAATATCGCTTATTCATCAATATAAATCTCGTTTTAATATTTATTCATGTTTTACTAGACCGCGCAAGTTATAATATTTTTCATCACATTTTATATAAATCGATTAAATGAAACAATTTATATATTTTCGTGTTAACCAAACTCACTTTATTTCGGTGTCATCCCACAACTCGACGCACCCCGGCTGATGGACAGCCAAACGCACCCTTGTGCGTGGCTGTTAAGCCAAACGCACCCTATGTGGGCTTGTGACAGCCAAACGCACCCATGTGGTGCGGCTGCCACCCAAACGCACCCCTATTTTTGAGACTGTCGAACCAAACACACCCCATGGCGGTTTACAGCTAACCCAAACGTCCCTAATCAGTCAAACCGCAACATAAACACCTTAAATCTTCCTATAACAATTAAACCAAACACACCCTTGTCGGGTTTAACCTGAACCCGACTCACCCTCGGCTGTCCCGACTGTCCCCGCAGCCACCCGACGCACACCCCCACCCCCCGACAGTTTTATAGTCGAACCAAACACACCCCTCGGAGGCTGCCACTCAACCCACGACCTAAACGGACCCTTTTTGGTGATATAAACCCAACGCACCCTTTTGTTGTTTTACAACCCAAAACGCACCCTTGTTGGTGGTTATAAAACCACGCGCACCCTTGGGAGGTGGCGGTTGTGGTGGTGGTTTCGGTGGAGATGGAGTGACGGGGTGATGATGATGATGATACGATGATGATGGTGGTGTGACCGTGGTGGGGTTATGATAATGACGATGATGATTATGATGGGTTCGGTGGGGAGGCAGTGGGTGTGACGGGGTGGAGGTGGTGGAGGCATGGCAGCGGGCTGTGGTGGCGAGTGGTGGCGCGTGAGTTGGTGGGTCGTATAGATCCGGAGATGAGGATCATTCTTGGAGTTGGCCGGAAAAACTCACCGGAAAATTATTCCGGTGGCCGGCGAGCGGCGGCGATGGTGGGTGAGGGGTGGCCGGCGGTGGCCGGGTATTTTTGGAGATGGTGGGTCAGGCGGTGGCCGGCGGTGTCGTGTTTGGTATATGAGTGCATTTATTCGGCAGGTATTTTTGGAGGGGAGGTGTGAGAGGATAATGTGACGTGTTTATTATGTTTGTGTGTGTATATTAAGATGGAAAAAAATGAAAATTTTTTAAATAAATTGTTATATATATAATAAAATTTATCAATGTGAATATGTTTTAATAACCCATAGTCTAGGGTTCATTTTGTAACTTTTTAATGAACTTTTGATATAAGCAGGTTCGGGTAAAGTTTGAGAGAACTTAACGGGTGATTCAACTCTCGAAACTTGCGCCATTGTTTTTCAGAATCATTTTTCTGATTAAAAATAGTATTTAACTTGAAAATGTTTCATATATTATTCTTATAACATTTATTATAATATCTGTTATTCCATTTTTGTGAACCGGTTTCGTCTTGTAACCGAAATAAAATTTGGATTTCAACTCGATATTCGCGTTATCGAAACGTTTAATTAAAAATGATGACTAATTTATTTAATATTTTTTATTAAAGAAATACTGATAAATTAAAACAAATTTAATTGGTTTTTGTGTATCCGGGTGGTATATGGTTCGAAAAATGTTTTGCGGTGCTTGTTTTAGCCCTTTTCGGCTCGTTTCCAGGTCTCGGGCAAATCTGAATAGTTGTATGGAATGTCGGTTTCACATCTAAATTTTGCTTTAGCGGGTGACGAGCGCCGTTTTATTTTATAAAACGTGATTTAGTGAATCGTTCTTATAAGTTTTCAAGCCTGACCTAAAAGTGCATAAGGGTAAAATAAATTCTCAGATGTTACAATCTAAATACGGGTCAGTTTGTTGAATACGCCGTATCATGTACATGAATACGCCGTATCATGTACATGAATACGCCGTATTGACAGAACTGACAATAATGTTTTTAAAGTGCATAAAAATTAAAGTCTGATAACGTCCAGACAATCAATACGCCGTATGGTATGGAGAGGATACGCCGTATTGATGTCTGGGAAGACAGACTCGATAAAATTAAATAACATTTCGGGTTGTCTCCCAAAAAGCACTTTTGTTTACAGCGAAGTCTTTAAGTTAGAATTTTCTTCATTCCATCTCATGCACGCTAATGTGCCCGCGTGTGAGCCATTCTTCCATCTTCGCATCTCGAATGTAGTCGGGTCCTAGGTTCAATGCCCCTTTGTAGAACCCCTTAAGATTTTGGTATGTATACGAGATTCTATTCTTCTTATCCTCTTCACTTACCTTAAGTAATGGTGGGATCTTGTTGGATTGCTCATTAGTGTGGTGTTTAAACCTCGGATGTGATCGCAACATTTGGTAAGTTACTTCATCATTACCATTGTAAATGGTAATCATCCCTTCGAACCGTCTTGTTTTAATTCCAACTTCTCTTAAAAATGGTTCGCCAAAAATAACATCGCCCATTCTTTCATCACGATAAGCATCCATATCTTCTAAAACTACGAAATCCGTCACAATAGAAAATGTTCCAACAAAAATAGGCACATTCATTAAAGCTCCTACAACATTATTCCCTTTGTACACCATCTTATCTTTCATTATAGAATTATGAAACTTTTTGGATATTACATTGACATACAATAATGGGAAAAAGTTAGCATGTGTAAATTCAAATCCTATCATATAAGAAAATTTTAAGTTGTGAGCACAATCTATATGGAACTTCTTATCATAGTCGCAATAACTAGGGTAATCAACAATTCCAGTATCAAGTTCATCATCCACAGTTCTAAATTCCTCAATTACCTCACCTTCCTTAATGGTGGGCTTCAAATTGTCACCTTGATTTCTCCTAAGTTCAAATGGTTCATTTAGATCATTTAATTCATTGTAATCATCAAAGAAAGGGTCTAATTATCTATTTAACACCAAAGTCTCTCCCATCAGCCTAGCTTCTAAATCAAGCTCCATTCTTTCCCTCAAACTTAGCATGTAGACCCTCTTAATTAAACTACTAGCAAGTTTAACACTTGTGAAAACAATCCTTTCTTCCCCGACCCTTAAAGTAATCTTTCTTTTGTAAACATCAATCTTAGCACAGGCGGTAGACAAAAATGGTCTTTCAAGGATCAAGGGAACTTTGATATCCTCGGGCATATCTAGAATTATAAATTCTACTAGGAAAACAAATTTACCAATTCCTACTAGTACGTTTTTAGCTATTCCTTTTAGATATTTCACAGTCCTGTCTGCTAATTCAACTGTCAACTTAGTATGAGCTAATTCGCCTAATCCTAAGTTAAGGTAGGTCGAGAGAGGCATAACACTAATGCTAGATCCTAAGTCAAAAAGGGCATTATCAAAGAAAACATTATTAATAAAACAAGGTAAAGTGAAACTCCCTAGGTCTTTCTCCTTTCTAGGTATGGAATTACTGATACGTAAAGCTTCAAAGTAAGCTTCTGAGAATTGTGGTCCGTATGATCCCTTATTTTCTTCACAGTAGTAACCATTCAAACAACTTAGAAATGGAATCGTCATTTGTCTTGTCTCGTACATCAGTGTACGGTTCTGTCTAGTGGATACGGCGTATTGGGAGGATCCAATACGACGTATCGGGCATGAATCAGCTTTAATAGTAGTTGAAATCGATTTGACTTGATCTCTTGGGTTTGCTTCAGTAGAGCTAGGTAGACTTCCAAATCCTCTTTCCTATAGTACCTTGCTCATTTGCCCGATTTGAATTTCCAATGTTTTAATTGATGCTCCTTGGTTTCTAATAGCAGCATCCGTCGAAGCTTGGATTTCTTTAATCAAATTGGAGTTTTCTTCATGTCTCTTTGTTGATTCACTCATAAACTTGCTCAGGGTATCTTCCATAGATTGCCTTCGTTCTTGGTACGAAGGATTTACGTTGTTCCTTTGATAGAATCCCGGAGCTGCTGCTCTATATCCCCCTCCTTGAAAAGGTCCACCAAATTGCGTGTAGTACGCTTCTTCTAGGGTTTTCCCTTCTTCTTTTAGTGGGCAATCTATGGTGTAATGGGGTCCTTTGCATTGTTCGCATCCAAATTGAGCAGCATAGACTTTTTCATTCAGTTTCTTGATCTCTCTCCCAAGATTATTGAGTTGTGCTTGTATAGCTGCTAATCCGTCAGAAGTTTCAGTACTTCTTGACCTAGATGTTCCATTGTGCCATTTTTGAGAGTATTCAGCCATTTCTTGAATGGCTACCTTGCATCAGCAGCAGTCTTAGATGGTATTGCGCCTCTTGAATAAAGAATCTGTCGAGTAGGAATTCCCAATCCATTATAGAACAAAATTACCTCATGCATCTCCATTAAATAGTGTTGAGGACACTTCATCAAGAGTTCTTTAAATCGCTCCCATGCTTGGTAAAGGTTTTCATCTGGTTCTTGCTGAAAGTTGTTGATTTCCTCCATCTTCTTTGCAGTTCGAGCAGGTGGACAATATTTGTTTAAAAATTTAGTTTTAAGACCATCCCAAGTTGTAATTGAACCAGTTGGTTCGTTTCTTAGCCAATGGCTTGCGGCTCCATTTAAGTACATAGGGAATGCTCTAAGCATTACTTGGTCTATGGTGATATTTAGAATGTGGAATAGATCGACGATCTCAAGAACTTTCTCAATGTGTTCGTTCACATCTTCATGATCCGAACCACTAAAGGTGTTGGTACGTAGTTCCTTGAGAAATTAGCCCTTCAGTTCAAAGTTATCCTTGTCTTCAATTTTGGGCCTAGCAACCCCCGATCCATAGTCAACTTGGGTCTTGCTCATGTACTGCTCCATAGTTTCCGCCATTGTTTCCGCAAATTCTTCCTCCGAATCTTCTTGGTTAGAAAATAAATTAAAATCAGGCGATCTCAATTCGTCAAGACTCAGTGTCTTGAAGTGTCTCCTAGATGATCGAAATTCTCGTTCACGTTCTTTGTAAGGTGTGAATAGTTCGCTTGTTGAACTTCTTGTCATGCACTACCTAAAACAAGGGATCAACAATCAATAGGATGGGCTCTTTAGGATAGAAAAAATTTTAGCGCGAAAATCAAATATGAAAACTTAGGTTTTTGATTCTGTTATAGATGATTGATACGCCGTATCCAATGGAAGTGGATACGCCGTATTAATCTGTTGAGTGAATACGTTGTATTGGATAGAAAGTTGGATACGCCGTATCCAATGGAAGTGGATACGCCGTATCGAGTTATCAACCAGAACAGTGTAATAAGAAAACAATTAAATACGCAAACAATTAAACACACAGATATACAAGCAATCAATTAAAGACAAATATACAAAAATTTACAGAATATACAAGAATATACACTAATCTAATTAACACTAATCCTAAGGGTTAGATCTAGTCTAAAAACCAAAATATAAAATAAAAATCAATTTTCACTCCCCGGTAACGGCGCCAAAAACTTGATGTGTCATTGTGTGGTGTATATTTTTGATGTTTCAAGTTTTAAATTTATATTTTGCCGACTTAACAAAAAACAACACTTTAACGGGCAGTGTACTCGGTCGGTGGTAGATTCGTGGTAAGTAGGGTGTCGAACACTTGAAGTGAGGTTAAATCTCTCAATTTATTTATATCTTGGTTATCTAATCTATGTTAATTCTAATCTAAGTCAAACCTATGCTAATCCTATATTAGTTCTAATCCTAATTCTAACAGGTAAAAGGAGGGTTTCAGCCTGAGAGACTGGCACGAGTTTTGATGGTGACTATAATCAATTCAATACACTTTAACCCACGCAAGCTAATTAACAGAAGATAAAAGAGCGGTCGAGCCTTATGATAGAAAACTATATTAGCCATTATTAATCTGATTAGAAGTTGGTTTTTTTATTCAGTGTAATGATTACTTATCTCAAAGAGGCATATCATTCTTAGACTTAGGCGGGACTTCATCCTAAGACCTAGACACATTAATTCTGTCACAATTAAAGCATCCGCATAAATCATCCTTATTTGCTGATTATAATCTATCTTAGGGATTAAAGCAATGGTGATCTTGTTAAACCCTAGCTCATATAGACTTTACCCACTTACTACTTAATGGCTATTTATACACTAGTAGTTCACTTGTCTAACTATCCAATGGAATCAAAACATTATCTGTTGATCTATCTAGATTCACCTACTAGTTAACATGTTTAATAAACCAAAGCCAATTTCCGTTAACTAATTAAGCCAGAAGCGTATCCTTAGCACGATTTTAGAAGGACAATAATTGTGATCCTATGATTCTAGATGTATAAATTACTATATGGAGAGCTATCCCGGCATCTAGATTACTTGGTCTGTATCACTAGATCCAGTTGAATGATAGGTCGCATACAAAAGCACGTAAACAAGCATATTGATAAACATAAACAATCACACAACGATAAATCAAGCAATCGAGATATAAATAAAACCAAACATTCAGATCTTCATAATAATGGCTAATACCCGAAGGTATTAGCCTTTAAACATCATAATTAATACAAGAGTAATTGTTTTAGCCAAGGTAAACTAACCGAGTTAACGAATGATACCAAAAACTGAACGATTACAAAAGTATAAGAAATTACACGTTGTCTCCTATGGATTGGAATGCGTTGCAAGACCTCTTCTGCTCTTTTTCTCTTCTGAAAATTGACTTTTGTGGTTTAGGTATCGAGAATATGATTTAGCACACTTAAAACTCATTTTTGAGTTTTGTATTTAGAGGGTCTGGAAGTCGGTTCGATACGGCGTATCCAAGGGATTAGATACGGCGTATTGGGGTTTCTTGGAGTAGGGACCACGCTTGATATCTTCCAAAATATTATATTCATTCCATATTTCCAATACGGCGTATTGGTCTTTTCTAGATACGGCGTATTGATCTACTTTCCTTTGTGGTCTTTGGTGAGTGCAGGCACGGATACGTTGTATCTTCCTTGATGGATACGACGTATTGGTCTTCAAAATAGTAATCTCCAAGATATCTTCATTTAAGCTCCAAAATGCGCGCCTTTTGCTAATATTCACCAATTACTCCATAATTACTGCAATTCTCAAATATAAACGATTAAGTAACAATTATTTGCAATAATTATACAAAATGGGTTAATTACATGGGATAAATGATGCTATAAAATAGACGTTATTTGATGTCATCAGTATTGCAACCGAAGATCCAGTTGTTCAGTCACTGTTAGCTTTACGCAGAGGATCCAAGGAAAGCAGACTTGAGAGTATGAGGCAAGAAAGAAAAATGCTCGGAGGTAAAGCGTCAAGTGCTGCCAAAGACAAATACTACGGGTTTGAAGATATTTCAGACATAGATAGTGATGCAACATGAACTTTTTCATTGGTAGACACTGATGAGGAGATAGATGATGAACAAGTTGATATAAAGATGATTCTGATTTGGATATCTCTACTGATGATGATAAGAGAGATGATGATGATGCAGCAGGATTTGGAGTATTCGTGTATAACAGGTTACAAGAGCTACCAAAGTTTACTCCATTCAGTCCAGTAGTAACTACGTCATCTACGGAATATTTCTCAAATCTTCTTAATGATCCACTTGTACACGAATTGATTGATTTACTAAGTAAACCAGATTATACTGATGCTCACACAACCTCAGCGGTGGCTAACCTAGAAGGAAATCCTGAGGTATTAAGCTATTTATCCGGTGCATCTAAAGTACCTTTTGGTACAAATGTAGATGTTAAAGCTACTAACTTTGTTTTGCAGGAAATGTTTCCGGACAATGCTGATCATCAAGTATCATCTCCACCAGCAACTACAACACATGACATAGTCACAAATTCCCAACAAAACACACTTCAAGCTAAAGCAAAGAAGCTTATGGCAAAGGCTAAGCATAACATACACAAGATTAGCTTCAAAAAGGCAGTTGAGCAGAAGTTCAAAGAATATGATCAGAAGCTGGAAGCTCTTACATCAATCAATGTTTCTGAAGCAATTGAAGATGCTGTCCAAGCTAAAGTTTTAACCGAAATGAAGAAGCAACTACCTACATACGTGCCAACAGCCATTGCCAAGTTTGTTAAGCCTCGTCTTAACAACTTTGTGCGCGAAGTCATGAAAAACAATCAAATCAGTCGTTTCATCATACCATCACCAACTGAAAATCTTTCTGAAATGGAATTAAATTTAAAGCTGCTGAACAAGATGTACCAGAATAAATCATTTGAGAATCATGACACTCATCAGAAGCTTTATAACATTCTATATGAATCCATCACTTTTAATCAAGAAGCATTAGATGCACAAGAAACATAGCCATCCTTCAATAAAAGGTCTCACGATGATCAGGATCCTCCTAATGATCATGAGGGAGAGACAAGAAATAAAAAAGGAAGGATACAGATAAACCTTCTTCTAGATCATCAAAGAAAGATAAAGCTCCCGTGGTTCCAGTTTAAGAAGACACTCCCGCTAATCAACCCCAATACCAAGAAGAAGATTACATTTAGAAACGTCCCAATGCAGGATGGTTTAATAAGAAGTTAGGGTCAGTAGAGGCTGCTAAGAGAAAGACGACATGGTTCGATATGCTCTTAATGTCTAATATTGATCAAAATGAAGACCATATTCTTGGACCATCAACTATAGCTGTGGCAAAAAAACTCAAAGAGCTCATCAAGAAAGACAAGCTCACCATAGCAGATCTAGAAGGTGCTGGATTGGAAAAGTTGAAGAAACAGTACAAGAATGATGTTGAACTTGAATACCATGTTGATCAATTGAAGGCAGCATTTTTAACAGAAGCTCAGTGAAGTAATGATGAAGGTGATGTGTCCAAGCCTAGATCATTTGAAAAACATATGTCTAAGAGTACAAAACTACATAGCTGCTTCTACAACATGATTTCTACTACCTAGTCAACCTTAGCACGGGAGAGAAGTATGTTACATCTATAACCAAGCATTTTGCTGCAAGGTATCATATTCAAGGTATAGAAGACATGATTCCTAACATATGGAGCAAAAAGATCCACCGTTACCAAATCAAAGCCCTAAACGGTATTCACCATTGGGATGATGTAAGAATTCTTCAAAGCATAGATGGGTAACAGGTCATCAGATAAGGTCTTGAGGTGTTGTCATTGTATTTTATATATTTTATTGATTCAAGTTTTAAATTTATATTTTGCCGACTAAACCAAAAGAACACTTTAACGGGCGGTATACCTGATCGGTAGTAGTTTCGTGGTAAGTACGGTGTCGAACACTTGAAGCGAGGTTAAATATCGTAATTTAGTTAATATCTTGGTTATCTAATCTATGTTAATTCTATTCTAAACCTATGTTAGTCTAAATCCTAATTCTAACCGAAAAAGGGGGTTTTCAGCCTGAGAGACTAGCACGGTTTGGTTGGTGACTACAATCAATCCAAAGGACTTTAACCCATGTAAGCTAATTAACAAAAGATAAAAAAGCGGTCGAGCCTTATGATAGAAAACTATATTAACCATTATTAATCAGATTAGAAAGTTGGTTTGTTTATTAAATGCAATGATTTCTTCTCTCGAGGTGGCATATCATTCTTAAGACTTAGGCGTTACATCATCCTAAGACCTAGACACGTTAATTCTATCACAATTTAAGCATCCGCATAAAGCATCCTTATTTGCTGATTATAATCTATCTTAGAGATTAAAGCAATGGTGATCTTGTTAAACCCTAGCTCATAGAGACTTTACCCACTTACCGCTTAATGGCAATTCATAAACTAGTAGTCCACTTGTACAACTATCCAATGGAATCAAAACGTTGTTTGTTGAATTATCTAGGTTCACCTTCTAGTCAACACGATCAATAAACCATTAGCAATATCCAATTAACTAGTTAAGCCCGAAGCGTATCATAGACACAGATTTAGAAGGACAATATTTATGATCCTATTATTCTAGATCTATAAATTACTATATGGAGAGCTATCCCAGACTCTAGATTACTGAACGATTACAAAAGTATAAGAAATTACACGTTGTCTTCTATGGATTGGAATGCGTTGCAAGACCTCTTCTGCTCTTTTTCTCCTCTGAAAATCGACTTTTGTGGTTTAGGTATCAAGAATATGATTTAGCACACTTAAAACTCGTTTTTGAGTTTTGTATTTATAGGGTCTGGAAGTCGGTCGATTCGACGTATCCAAAGCATTAGATACGACGTATTGGAGGTTTCTTGGAGTAGGGACCACGCTTGATATCTTCCAAAATATTATATTCATTCCATATTTCCAATACGGCGTATTGGTCTTCTCTGGATACGGCGTATTGATCTTGTTTCCTTTGTGGTCTTTGGTGAGTGCAGGCACGGATACGCCGTATCTTCCTTGATGGATACGACGTATTGGTCTTCAGAATAGTAATCTTCAAAATATCTTCATTTAAGCTCCAGAATGCGCGCCTTTTGCTAACTTTCACCAACTACTCCATAACTACTGCAATTCTCAAATGTAAACGATTAAGTAACAATTCTTTGCAATAATTGTACAAAATGGGTTAATAACATGGGATAAATGATGCTTAAAATAGACGTTATTTGATGTCATCAACATTGTTTATCTATAGATCCAAAAGAGATGTACTTCTTGTCCAAGTGTATGTGGATGACATCATATTTGGCTCAACAAGTTATAAACTTTGTAAACAGTTTGAGAAATTGATGACAAAGAAATTTGAAATGAGTATGATGGGAGAAATCACTCACTTCCTTAGACTGTAAATCAAGCAGGATGACAAAGGGATATCCATTTGTCAAGAACAGCAAACAAGGAACTTACTAAAGAAATATGAAATTTCTGATAGTTCCTCAGTAAAGACACCAATGGTTCCTCGAAACAATCTAGGGCATGATCTTGCTGGTAAACCAATTAATAAGACCTGTATAGAGGAAAGATTGGGTCCCTGATTTACTTAACTACAACCAGGCCTGATATTTAATTCTTAACATGTCTATGTGTAAGATATCAGGCCACTCCAAAACAATCACACCTAATAGCTATGAAAAGAATCTTTAGGTACCTGAAAGGTACTCCATCCCTTGGTTTATAGTACCCAAAGTGCTCAGGATTTGATCTCAAAGG
>BQNB010149859.1:0-16115 GCA_026074375.1 Tanacetum coccineum
ATTTTATGCATTGTATATTTTTGCATATTGTTAGTTTGTTGTGTGTTTCTGCATTATTACAGTCTTCTGTAATATTTTGAGTCGAATACTGAATACGGCGTATTCAATTTATTAGATATGGCGTATAAATTTTTTCCAAACCAATACACCATATTCGACTCTATCACCAATACGGCGTATTCAGTTTACTGAATACGGCGTATCAGGCTATTTGATCGTTTTCTTACCTAACTATTTTATTACAAGTTAATTTGGACGACCCCAACATTACTATGGAGGAGTATATTAGGCTTGAGGAAGAAAAACTCATAGGTGTGGTAAGGTGTATAACTGGGAAACTGCTAAGTATGGTAAGATCTCATTGTCTTGTTTCGGACGACCGATAACATTCTTGTAGGAGGTTGCTTTGTTTTATCATTGTCTCCCCCGATGTTGAAGATATGACTTTTGACGTTTATGCTTTGCCTTGTTTGGTCTTGTCTTGGTCTTTTCTTGTTTGTAATGGCTTTGTTCATTCATGCTTTGTGATCTTGATTTTGAGCCTTTATCTTTTGACTTTGAGTTCTTGAGATCGTTATCTTGCATCATCTCCTTGACTTGAATCATCTTGATTTGACTACCTTGATCATCTTGTGCTCTTGACCAACATGCTCATACTTGTTACATTCTTGTTTGACATATATTATCACAGGTCTAACAATCTTCCCAAAATACGATTCTTTAATTGACTTTGAGGCTCTTTGATGATGGGGAAGTTTAGAATCAACTATCTTGATGTTGAACGATTGACTTTGAAAGCTTGAGTATGAGCATGTGGTTTATGAATCCGACTTTGCTGGAATGAGGCTGCAACACCGTCGTCTAAACCTGAAATAAGACAGTTAGCAATAAAAGATGAATATGACTTTGTCATTCATCTTGACTTTGGTTGTATTAACCTTCGGTTTCCCGTTTTATAGTATAAATACTATACCTGTGATCAGGTAGATTCAAAGAATCTCCTTGAAAGGGTTTCCAGCTCAAAGCGTAGGATCTTCTAACACAGATGTATTAGATTCACCATGCTTGCTTGTTCTCATTACTGGAACGTCTCAAAGCAGACAACACGGTATATAACACCCCGTGTTTTCAAGTCATTGATGACGTCGATAAATCTACTATTTATCTTATGTATTGTACGCGTTTCCTTTAAATTGTAAATGTTAAGTTAAATCGCGTAAGCTAAAAATTAGCATGCAATGTAAACGGGCATCAAACAATTAAGCGTTTACATCAAGCAAGTACTAAATAATTATTTTGAGAATAATTATGGTCTTTGTTCATTTTGTTTTTATTGGTTACGTAATATTGCTACGTTTCGCGATAAAATACGTTTAGGCATTCCCGGAACCACCAAAACTTTTCTACGCTTCAACAAATACCCACTTTTATACCCAATACATAAAAATTACAAAAATATATCATGTATATCATACATAGGCCGGATTTGTTGAAGTTTATACAAAGATATATGAGAAAAATCTTACAAGTTGGTCTTTGTACTTCACTACACCATTAAACCTAGCCATTACCTTGGTTTCTATTGACAAGGACCAACTTCCCTAAGACCCCTCTCTTGTTCTTGAACACTATTGCATTTTTTTTGACCATTATATCGTTATATACATGTAATACTAGTAATGAGTAACACATACAACACAAGGACTTAACCAAATAATCAAACAAACACTCTCTTTCTTCTCTCTTTGAGCCACGGCTTGAAAAACACCCTTTTAATAAATCCATTACCATATTATTATACCAAAATGATACAAGCATACCTACACTATATCTAAAATACCTCAAGATGATTTGAAGCATTGGTTAACCATTTACAAGTGTGGAAGCAAGAAAGGAAAGCTAGGGTTTTATATGGAAAACTAGGGTTTTCTTGGTTGCTAGCTTTGGTTTTAAGTTTAAGCAAGAGTTTAGCTCTTATTTCTCAACATCATCATTCATCATTAAGGTTATCTAGCACCTTTATCTTTTCATTTCATGAGTTTTTATGCATATGTTAGTCTTAATAGCAAAATCACCATTTAGGACTTTTTTTAACATGTAAAAAAGATTTTTACTTGTAGTTATGGATTTGTTCACTTTTAAACATGTTATTATGTTAATGAGATCATGTTAAAATGGATGAAAAAGGATTGTACCATGTTGTTTTAGTGTAAAAATAGATATATACAAATTAGGGTTTTAAAAGTTCACTTAATATGTTACAAGTAAAAGTAATGCAAATGACATGTTAATCTTGTTTATGGACTTTTAGTCATGTTATAAGAACACTAAAATAAGGTTATAATAGAAGTATAACTCTTGTACACACTTGGTTAATGCAAAAAAAGTTCAAGTGTAAACTTGTAATTAAAAGTTACTTATGGAAAGTTTATGTTTTCATGTGATGTAATGGCTTGTTAATATAGATATCATGGACTCATGTGGACAAAAAATGGACCTATGGACACTAATATATGTATGACATATGATATAAAGGATTGTGTAAGACTTGTGGTGAATTAATTAGTTGAAAAGTATTATTAAAATAAAAGTTTATATTAAATTATATAAAAGCTATGCAAAGGGCTGTTTGGATTCGAATTTCATACATGGTTTTACATTTTATAAATATAATACACCTCATGATGATTCCAAAAAGATAAGAAACTCGAAAAACGGGTTAATAACGAAAAAGATACGCTAATTACGAGTTATACGTTAATTAAACGGGTTTATAAAATAACTTTTATAAACATTATACAAAACAGAAAGTTTGATGTTTTTAAAAGATTATACACATTTCTAGGATTCTAAAATGATAAGAATCGTAATTTTTCGATTAAAAACGAAGAAGTTATGAATTACGCAGAGTTAAGTTCTTACTTAAAAATGATTAAAATATACTTTTTTAAATATCATTTTTTAAAAAAAAGTTACTGTTCATGACGAAATATTTATTTTTTGTAAACCTCATAAATAAAATAGAACTTTCAATACGAGAACGTCGCTCGAATTAAGGTATCGCTAAAAACGGAGCTATACGAATAACGTTGTGCAGAAGGATGGTGTTGATAGAAAGTATGCATGTTTGACGAATCAACATGACGAGACGATGTCTCCCCTTGTTCTTGTACCAGTGTACTAAAGATGTTGATAAATTCATCGTCGTCAAATTGTGCATTTTCGGTATTGGTTTCTGCTTGAATAATGTTCCCAGGTGCAGTGACAGTTGGTACTTGAGTTGGAGTTTGATGTGTTGATTGAATGTTCAATGGAGGTGGATCTGCAACATCGGTTGTTGTAGAAGTGTGAGTTGTGTTATGGTGTTGACGTTTATCAGGATTATCAGCAGCATGTACAGCGGAAGACTTTGACACAACAGGAGAAGTTCCATTGAGTAATTCACTGAACATCGGACTATATAGCAATTCCAGCTCATTTGACATTGTTTCTGTCTCAGCAGCTTGAGGAACATTTTCTTGACTTTGTGGACCGAGACTTAAACTGTCTTGTTCAAGTACCGTTGTCGAACATTGTGGACCGGGGTCAGAACTGACGTGATCTGCCGCCATTTAAGGCAATTTGTCAAAGTTAACATGAATGGTTTCAACTATTATTCTTGTTCTCTTGTTAAATACCCTGTAAGCCTTTGACTGAGTAGACTACCCAACAAAAATACATGCATCACCTTTTTCCTTCATTTTATCAAGATTTTCACCATCTCTGACGATGTAGCAAAGAGAACCAAAGATGTGAAAGAACTTAACTGACGGTTTCCGGGCATTGATGATATGGTAAGGTGTTTTCTCATGTCGAGGAATTACAAGTGAACGGTTTTGAGTAAAACATGCTGTTGCAATTGCTTCAGCCCAGAAGAACAAAGGAACTTTAGCGGCGCTTAGCATTGTTCGAGCAGCCTCAACAAGAGTACGGTTCCGTCTTTCGACAACGCCGTTTTGTTCAGGTGTTCGAGCAGTTGACGTTTCGTGTCTTATTCCCTCTTTTGCAAAGTATGCATGAAGAGTTTTATTAAGAAATTCCGTGCCTTTGTCAGTTCGAACTGTTGTAACTTGAGCATGAAGTCCTCTTTGGACAAGTGTGAGGAAATCAATGAGAACTCCAGGTGTTTCGTCTTTGGACCTCAAGAAGTGAGTCCAAGTATATCGGGAGTAGTCATCAACAATTACGAGAACATATTTCTTTCCATTAATGCTTTCTACCCGCATTGGACCACATAAGTCCATGTGTAGAAGTTGTAACCGTCTTTTTGAGCTCGGGGTAGTCTTAGTGTGAAAAGACTTTCTTTTTGCTTTCCCCAGCTCACAAGAAGAACACAGATGATCTTTGACGAATTTCAGCTTTGGAAGGCCATTCACAATATTATTCTTTGAAAGCAAGTTGATGGTGTCGAAGTTTAAATGAGATAGACGACGATGCCATAACCATGCTTGAGACGATGTTGCTTTAGCCATTAAGCAAATTGGATTGGGAGAAGTTGAGTCTTGAAGAGAAATGGAATACAAATCTGTGCCACGAGAACCTGTGAGAAGATCATTTCCCTTCAAATCACGGATGTAACAGGTAGACTTCCGAAAAGCAACTTCCAAACGCTTCATTGATTTGTCCAACGGGAGAATAAATTGTGATTAAGCCCTTTGACGTAAAAGAAAAAAAAAAAAAAACAAAAAAAAAAAAAACAAAAATAGAAGAAAAAGATAAAAATAAAAAAAAAAAAATACTAATAAAGCAAAATAAATGAATTAACCCCGCACCCAATAAAAAAAATAATCAAATAAATAATAAAAAAAAAAAAAAAAAATTAAAACCGTTTGTTGTAATAGTTCCTTGAAACAGATCTCCATAACCAGAATTGGTGCAATTGATTCATTTCTAAAATTTCACCGGGCTTTTAGTTTTTTGCGTTTTTACCAAAATTTCTCCACAAAATTAGTTAGAAGTTTGAGATTTCCGGTCATGTGCTTTGAGCACCCAGAGTCGACGATGAATAGGATTATCTCTACGAGCTGCAAAAGAATTAGAAGACAATGGAGTATTGGACACAGTGGAACACCTAGGAGTCTTATGTTCCAAAATAGTAGCAGTTCTAGATGCATTTCCTAGAGGCATACTAATGTTTGGGTTGAAATTTCCTATTTGAGTCTTTGGTTTCCAATTGTATCCGTGTGGTTTATATTTAGGATACCACCAACTGCATGTCTTACTAACTTGCTCATATAGTTTCCTAGTTATGTTTCTAGATTTCTTGATAGTGGAGTCTGTTGTAACGGTTTTCTTACTGGATGTTGCAACAGAGTGGTTCACCTTATGCTTGGGTTCTCTAGTACTAATAGGCACAACCATTGGTTGTCTAGTCCTAGAATTCACGCCATTGATATAATGTAGAACACAAATAATAATAATAATAATAATAATAATAATAATCCTTAGAGGAAATTAGGAATAAGGGAGGAAGAGTAAGTACACAATTAGTTTTTATGAGTAGTGTTAGCATCATAACTTGTATTTTGCAATGATCTTGTTTTTAAGCTTGGCTTGGAGAGGTGAAAGTCGGGGACGATGAATTTATCCATTTGGACACTTTTTGTGCTTTTTGTTCCATGATCCTAAAAGTTATCAATGAATAATGAAGGCAATACATTATGTCACACATGAATAAGTTGTAAGTTGTAAATTTGGAAAATTATAAAAAAATAAATATAATAAATAAATAAAAAGAAAAGTTTTGAAAAATAGGAAAAAGGGGTGTTTTAAAGCTTGTGATTTCTTAACTTTCTCCACAAAAGACTTTGCTACTTTTCAAAGGATTAGTTTGGGGAGGTTTTGAGGTATTTGGTTTTAGAGCATATAACATTGCGTGAGGACACGACAATCACTTAGTTTGGGGAATTTTGATATGTGAGAAATCACATATCATTTTTATACCAAAAATGGCCCTAAAATGAACAAATTGTGCAAATTATGCTTGTATATTGCTTGTTTTGTCATTTGTGATGTGTAGGTACGAATATTGCAAATAACACAAGAAAACGGTCAAAACCGGACAAACACGAACACGAGAACGGATAGAGTGCACAAGAGCCGGGAGTTTCTAGCAAAGGTCAACAAAGTCAACCTTGGTTAACCCTTGGTCAACCCACAAAAAAACAAAACCATCAAAATACCCAAATAACCCTTAATGTTAAATCAAATTTCACCAAAAACCCTAAATCACTAAGACCGTTAGTCTTTTTATTATAAAAGACTAACGGTCGTTAACTCTTAATAACCAAAACCCTTAAACCCTTTAACCATGGCCCAAGATATAAAATCAAGCCCAAAACCTTTCCATGGCCCAAGTCAACGCCTGTTTAAACCAGTCAAATATCAAAACGGGTAAAGGAAAAAAGGCGCCAAGACAGAGTTACTATTCATGTTTCTTCCCCAATTTTCCCAGCTCAAAATTAACCTCAATTAAAAGGGAATTAACTCAATCCAACGTGGCCTCTTAGATTCTTAGTACTAAGCAATGAGTCAGCAGCCAAAAACGTCACCAAGAGCTCCCATTGGCTACATCTCTTCTAAGGAATGACACGTGGGCTCAAGGAAATATACATAGAAGTGGGAATTTACACTAAAATCAAGCCAAAAGAAGCACAAAGCCTCTGACACAAGGATTGCCACGCTGGCAATCCGTGTGATCACATTTTGATCTAACGGCTACAAGAGGGCATCCAATGATTGCAAAGAATAAAGGGCCAAGATTAGAAGTCAAAGGGAGCATGTGCAGAAGTCTAGATCCTTCTCTCTAGGCCTATAAATACAAGACCTCCCTCACTCACATGGAGGATATCTAGGAGTAGTATTAGTGTAGCTTAGTGTAATTTTTAAATGTAATTTTTAGATAAATGTAACTTTCAGCTTATTGTTTTCAATCCTTGTAATCTTCATTTAAAAGCTTTGTAATCTGTTTTCATTAATAAAATTTGAAGTTTATTTCTAATCTTGTGTAGAATTCTGTTTTACTTAATAAGCAATATGGTTTAATAAGTTCTTAATAGATCAAATAGCTCTTAATAATCTGTCTAAATCTCATCTTAAGCTGGCTATTTACTCAACTAAGCTCTCAAAAGCTTAGTTGAGCTTTTCTTACTCAAAAACCACTCCAAATTTACCTCAGCTTACTTGTGGAAGGGAAGCCAGTAATGGATGGGCTTCCAAGACCTCACCAGCTTATCCTAGGATAAGCTGGAGCTTGTTGAATAAGCTCTAAGAGCATTTGAAAGCCTTGTTTGTGCAAAGGCCCTTGTAAGTCTACATTTTCATTTTCTAGCTTTAAATCTGCATAATTAGTTTAATCTATTTTTGGTGGCTTATTACTGTTTCAATTAGCTTATCTCTGCTTATATTTGTTGTTTAATGCTTAATAAGTTCATTAGTTAACTTAGATTTTAGTTTGCTTGTTATGATATAAAAACTGTCAAAAATACAAAAATATTAGCATAATCTTGTAGCTTATCATTTCTGCTTATTCAGTAGTTTAAATTTGCTTATTATGTTTGTTAGAAGCTTATTGATATCTGGTATTTAGACTTTGATCAATAATTCTTATTTTAATAAGCTAAATATGGACTTGAGTGAAATTAAGGAGTGTTTGGGTCAAGCAGTACTAACTCAAGTTAGTACTGCTTGAGGCCAATTGGTCCTTAGTTTTCAGTTTAAATCTCATATTTGAGTTTATAAGTGTAGGATTTGTGAGCTTAGTTAGGCTTAATCTAGTTTTTATTAAGTTTGCTAGTTGTTAATTTGAATCTGTCATCATTAATCTAGTTTAAAATGCATTTTTAGTATAAGTATGTTCTAGGTGTTTACACTGCTTCATTTGCTCTTGGTTAAGTGATCTTTAGGTGTTAGAAACAAGCTTTGAGTTCTGCTTTTGTTAACTTTAAAGTTTAGTCATCTAGTGTCATTTGCATCAGATAGAGAAAACTGCCTAATAGCCATTTTCTAGCTTAAAATTCATAGGGTAATAATAGTTATTAGGGCTTAATTCTTAGAATATAAGTAGTTTGTAGGGTAATTTCAATCTGTTTCAGCTTATTTTATCTTTAAAAGTTCATCTAGTCATTTGTTTTTAAGCTTAAAATTTACAATTTGATTCTAGGTTAGTATAGCTTATTAGGTTAGTATAAGTCCCCTTTAGCTTATTTTCTTTTAGTTTAGAGCTTATTTTAGCTTATTTGCCTATTAGCTTAAAATTTCTAAGTTTTATAGCTTTTTGATTAAACTACCATTCTAGCTTATTGTAGTTGCTTATTTTTGTTCTTAAGTGCTTTTTAGATATGCCCTTTTATCTGTCTTAGCTTATTTTGAGTTTTCATTTGCTTATTAGTGCTTAAAATTGCAAACAGTTAGCATTAAAGTGTCTTAGTGTTTAGCTTATTCTGTCACCCTTTAACAGCTTATTTAGTGTTTATTCGTGGTTTATAATAAAGGTGTTTTTGTAAAAAGTGCTTATTTTTTAGTCTTTTAAAAAGTTATAAAAAAATGGTAAAAACAAAAAACATTTGGGATTAGGGGAAGTCCCAGGTGAGCAAGGCTCGAACCCGGGACCTCACCCTTATCACCAAACGTTTTTACACCAACACACACACTACCACTTGCCCTGGGGTCTTTTTCGTTTTATCTTTGCACAATTAATTCTTTATAGTAGTTTTAGCCCGTTTGGTTTATAAGCTGTTTTTGGCTTAATTCACAGCTTATTTGATAAGCTGTTTTCCCCATCTTATTTTTATTAGATCCCTCATTGTTTAACGCACTTTTGCTGATTTTTTCAGAATTTTTATTATTAGTTTAGTATTTTTAAACATTTAATTTCATTAAAATCGTTTTTAATTCATAAAAAATTATAAAAAAGTCAAAAAAATATAATTCTTTTTTAGAAAATTTTCTTTTAACATTTAGAACCTAGGAAAATTAGATTTGCTTTCGTAGGGTTTAAATTGCAAAATTTGGTTTTTTAAAGAACGAGATTGAATCCCGTTCATGTTTTTAGTGTTTTTAAGCTTAAATCTTTTCCGTTTTTGGTCTAGTTTTCTTTGTTCTAGCATTTTAGTCAATTAAGACTTATAAAAACCAAAAAGATCATTTTAGGACTTAATTTTGATAATTTAGGGTTTTTAGGTCCCGTTTAGGATTCCCGTTTTGCGTTTTTAGTTAAAATTTGTCTTACCTTAATTGTTTTTAAGTTTTTGCCTTAATTTTCCCGTAGTTTTAGATAACCAATCATAATCTTGTTCCATTCAAGCATCGATTCTCAAAACGACTCTCGACTTTCAATTGCATTCCTCGTTGGGGATAACGACCCGGGAATCATACTCCCGGATTACTATAATTGTGATTTTTTGATTCTTACCCTTATAATTATATATTTATATTTATATATATATATATATTTATATTTATATATACTTTAAAAGGTGTGATCAGAACTATGGGACTACATGACTACCAAAAAGCATCTGCATTACAATTCAATATCAATTCAATATCAAGTTACTATGGGTTTGATCCCAGGCAAGGTCATTCCGAGCATACAGAAACTACACCACAAAAAAACCAAACGACTGATTTAGGATTAGTTTCAAATAAAAATTGTTTATCTTTCTGCATAAAAATACAATCATGAACACCATGTGACACTAGTTCGATGTCATTGCAGGAATATAAATTATGTTAATTGAGCAATCATAATTCTGCTTATATAATTGTCCTCCACCACTATTACCTGTAGCAGATTGCTCACTGTTCCATGAAGGTAAAGTGTCAAAATAAACAGCATGTGCTTGCACATCAGAATGTATAGAGGGTACGGAAAAGGAGATGGTGTAAATTTCACTGCATTAAATTGTATATTTTAATGCATCACGGTGGCATCACATTGTAAATTTTACTGCATCAAATTGTAAATTTTATTGCGTTAAATTGTATAATTTACTACATCACAGTGTAAATTTTACTGCATTAAATTGTATATTTCATTGCATCACATTGTAAATTTTACTGCATTAAAAATTATATATTTTACTACATCACATTGTAAATTTTACCGCATCATAGTATAAAATTTACTGCATTAAATTGTATATTTGACTACATTACATTGTTTTACCGCATCATAATATAAAATTGATTGCATTAACTGTAAATATTACTGCATTAAATTATATATTTTACTGCATCACGGTGCAAATTTTACTGCATTAAATTGTTTAAAGAGAGAATTACATAAATCGTCCTTGTGGTTTGCCGGATCTAACAGATTTGGTCCCTGTGCTTTTTTTCATCGGGTTTGGTCCTTGTGGTTTGATCTATGACGGTTTGAGTCCTTGTGGTTTTGAGCCATTGGGGTTTGGTCCCTTGGTCAAACTAAGGAATATGTTGGTCACGGTGACCAAACCGCATTGGATCAAAAACCACAAGGATCCAAAACCGATGAAAAAAAGCACTAGGAGATTGTGGTACGGGTATGTGAGTATCGGGAGGGACCAATCTGTTAGATCCGGCAAACTGTAACATTTCTCATTTTTGTGTCATTGTACGACTATATTAATGATCACTATTTATTTTAGTCCGATACGCGTTTACTTTTAATATTTACTTTTGAGCTAAACCGCGTAGACTAGAAATAATCAACGAATGTAAACGGTCACCAAATAAATTAAGGGTTTACATCAACCAAGTAAGGAATAATTATTTTGATGATAATTATGTACTTTGCGTATTTTATTTTTATTGGTTACGTAAAAGGGTTACGTTTCGCGATAAAATACATTTAGACGCACCCCGGAAATACCTAGACTTACCTAGACTCAAACCAATACCCACTTTGATCACTTAAAGTCGAAATTTTATCAAGTCTTGTACTTATATCACTCTAGAGTCGAATAAGGACAAGTAAAACCATAACAAATCGTCCCATGTGGACATTAACTAGCACAAATCTTTCTAATGATCTTAAGAGGTACATGTACATATGCTAGGTAATTAAAACTTGTCCTAATGGTCTCCTACTAATCCCTTATCCAATGGTTAAAACCCATTTGTGTTTCCCTTGCTCTTTTAGCCGCGGTTAGCAATGAACCAACATACCAAATCATAAGATTTCCATAATCTAGCAAGATCTTGTACCTCAACTACCTAATTAATACTTGTACTCAAGTGGTTTAACTTAAAACCATGTGAGATTAACTAGCAAGTCTCAAAACCACCTCCTTAGGGCACGGTTTGGTTTTATTGTGGACTAAAGAGTGTAACTAAGCTCACTTGCCTATAAATATGCTCCTACACATACACTTAGGCCTTTCTTAAACTTACAAACACTTAAACATTCTCTATCTCACTTGTTCGGGATACATAAACCGCAACCAAGCATACTCACGTTTCCATTTCGAACCAACAAGTAACCACAAGGGTTATTCGAGCTAGGGTTGGTTGGTTCGATCGTGTACACATTTGGGTTAGCATTCTACGCGTCCAAGACTCACCAATCCACGACAAGGAAAAGCTAGGACCTTTGTAAGTCTAAACGATCCTACTTATGTCGATTTAATATAAGACTAGTTATCTTTGTCGCGTATGTTGCATTTATATGTCGAATGTCGTTTAATCTACTTACGTGGTGTTAAGAACGTGAAAGCTAACGCAAACAATAACCTTGTTATTTAAAAATGTACACGACATGGGTAACAAGCTTTGTTCGTAAATTTAAAGAGAAACTATGCGTAAACTATTGTGGTAAACACGACATAAGGGTGTGGGAACATGTAGTCGACGTTAATGAACGTTTGCATGTCACAAGTCACGATTAGAAAATGTTAAACACTTTCGTTTTGGTACTAGACGTTTAAACGGCAACCATAATTCACGAATAAACCTTTCGGACCCTTAGCGGGCTACGCAACCCAACGCGAGCCCAATACAAGGCTCATAAGCCACGATAAGCTCCCACAGCTTATTCAGATAGTGGCTTATGCCGCAGCTTATGAGCTTAATATAGGCTTAAAAACATAAGTGAACCTTTCGTATTTCTTTTAAGACCAAACGGACCCTTAATGGGCCTCCTAGCCCATTTACGAGCCCTAACAAGCAAATAAGCTCACAATAAGCTCGAGTAGCTTATTGGTGACCTTATGAGGGCTTAATCGGCTTAACAGACTTAAATGTACCTAAATGGACCCCTTGTATTTCTTTGGAAACCAACCGAACCTTTAACGGGCTCACTAGCCCTTTTCGCAAGCCCAACGTGAGCCATAAGCCCACAATAAGCTTTGACAGCTTATTGGTGAAAGTTACGCAGCTTATACAGGTTCAAAGGGCTTAATGGACTCAAATAAGGTTAACGGGCCAAGCCCTAACCCCTAGAACCCATTCGGGTGACTATCGGGCCCAATAGGCCCAACGGAGAGCTTATTAGCTTATCGGATAAGCTAAATAAGCAAAACGACCTCCCAAGTGCTTAATGGACCTGAATAAGCTTAGCGGGCCCTATTGGACCCAACTAAACCTTTTAAAACCTTACCGAGCCTAAACGGGCCCAAGACCGGCCCATTAGAGTGCTTATTAGCTTATTGGCTTATTCGGAATAAGCTGAAAAGGAAAACAGTTTGTCCGGGTTATTACAAGATGGAAAAGCACTAGGAAAAGTCCAAGGACCCTAAACACCCTTATCGGGTTAAGTCATTGGGCCTATAAGCCCAACAAGCTCGAAATAAGCTTCAATAAGCTCACCGAGCTTATTGTAAGCTTAACAGCCCTATATAAGCTTATTGACGATATTTAGATTTATAAAAACTATATCGGACCCTTAAAAAGCTAAACGGACCCTAACGGGCCCAATAAGGCCCGTTAAGCCAAAATAAGCACGAATGGCTTATTTATAAGCCGAAATGGCTTGGTTAACTTATTTAGACTAAATAAGACCAAATATCACTTGTCGGGATTTAATTGGGATGAAAATACGATTTTTACAAAGTCGAGGGACTAAATGTGACAAATTCGAAACTTAAAGGATTCGAATTGCCATTTTCGAATTGACAATAACTCCAGGGACTATTCCTGTACATCCTGAAACATTAGAGACTAATTTAAAACCATAAGGACCTAAGTTGTAAAATCCCGAAAGTTAAAGGACTAATTGTGTCATTTCAGAAACTAAAAGGTTTAAAATATAAAAGTATATATTCATAAACCTAGGGACTAAAGTGGAATAACTAGGAACTTAAGGGTAGTTTAGAACTAAAGTGAAATAGATGAAACACTTGACAAGTCGGTCGAACCTAGATGTTCGGACATCGAGCGAGTTAATAACAAGTTAATAAATAAGTATATTTATTAATAATGATTTCACGTTTCTCGAGAACCATCGAAACTATAAATACAATGATCTTGTGTGTCACCGCACAAGTGATAACGGTATATATAAACTTAAAATGGGATTTAGTTTATACAAGGAGTCGTTAGTTTAAATGTGTAAACTAAGACTTGACCGTACTTACTTAGGTACTTAACGGTGTGATTCACTGCTTACTTGGATACTTGTTATCATTCAAGGAACTACCGGCTAAGGTGAGTTCATAGCCCCATGCTTTACAATTATTTAAATGATTTACATCCTTGGGGTGATAACATGCTTTGTTTTACAAACTGGACGCAAGTGTACATTTTATGCCATGATTACGTGTTTGCCTAAGTTACCATAACCCCTTTATGTCCATGATCATGAACTGTTAATTGCATAGATGTGGTTGGGAATTAGGGGGGGGGGGGGGGGGGAGGAATTACATTGTGCGGGCGCGAATGTTATGGATAGATCTATTAGGGATTGACGATCCCCTACCACGTTTCGGTGTGATTAGCTATCACCTGGAACGACGCCATACCATGTCGAACTTGGGATGTTGCAGGGTTAGCACATCATTCACGGACACTTGTTGGCAAATTTATATTTGCATTCATACATGTCTAGCTTCGGTGTCATGAGCTTAGGAAACGTAATTACTTTTTATGATGTTTGCATCTGTTGCTCAATCATACACTTGGAAATCTTGCGGTCCTACAATTGATTTACATAAACCTATGAATTCACCAACTTTATGTTGACGTTTTAAGCATGTTTTTCAGGTCAATAAGGCACGAGGTGCAATGATACATTGGGAGTCAATAAATGAAGAGTCAACACTAAAGATTTGGGATCTTATTACACTTTAGGGACAATTGTTATAAACCGAAATCTTTATCTATTTTGTTGAAACCATTTGAAGCCATGAGCTTGTGTAACAAACAATTATTTTGTTAATCCAATGTATCTTTTTCAAACGACACGCTTAGTGGTCGTTCTCTGATCTTGTGCTATTGACCCAATAATGTAACGCCTTCGGTTTCAACATTCCGCTGCATACTCAGATTTGAGGGTGTTACAGATTGGTACCAGAGCCAAGGTTATAGGGAACCAGGTCAAAAGTTTTTGTCTGGACTATAACCATTTTCAAAACTGTTTTCACAAATGGGATTTGTGAGGGACATACATGCATTACTTGTTTACTTCTAGCGCATATATATTTATATGACATGCATTGCTAAAGCATTAGTAGGGTACTAAGTGCTTACCTGATTAATATACGTGTATATAAATGATATTACGTATATTACTATAAGGACTTTATTATTAAAGCCTTACATATCATATCGAATTTTCTTATAAGAGATACTTATATAAGTTATTTTACTTTTTGCAGTAACCATGTCTTCTGCGACGTCAGATGTTACCTACACTTCCGTCTACTCCGACTCTGAGCCCGGCAGAGCTTTCTGGGGAGCCGATTATGAGGAAGTATCGGAGGGAGGCATACCACGGGTCATCGTACTAGGATACGACGGACTCCCGCTACAGCCAGTAGCCCCACCGTCACCAGATTACATACTAGGTCCACAGATACTACCAGTTCCTCAGGACGAGGATGAGCGTGAGCCTATGTTCATACAGGCGCATGACCCTGACTACGTACCGGAGCCTATATACCCCGAGTACATACCCTTAGAGGATGACCATGAGTTCCCGGCTGAGGAACAGCCATTACCACCTATTGATTCACCTACTACTGACTCACCCGGATATGTTACTGAGTCGGATCCCGAGGAGGATCCGGAGGAGTACGAGGATGATCTCTAGACAGAGGACTTCCTCTCCCCCCTGCGACCCGGCGCGCGCTCTCGCGCTTCGGCCACACGCGCGGGAGTCTGATGGAGATGATGGAGATGATGGAGTGTGTGCTGCAACGTAGGACTCATCTGGGGATGACGCCAGAGACCTGAGGAATTGAGGACGAGTGAGATGATGAGACGAGGAGGAGGAGAGGAGCACTTGCTCCGGCTGACTCTACCGTCGTCCTGCTGATTGGGCTGTTTCCCCACCATGAGGGGAACAAGAGCTGCTCTATACCCACACTCCCACTGACATTACTGTTCGGGCTAGATTACTGTCCAGACCCAAGCTTCTGTAACCTTCCTTCAGAGGCAGAGTTGAGAGATTTGGGGCCATGACTACTCCATCACACCTATGTCAATATCTCCATCCCTTTGGCAGGGGAGCGCCTTGTAGGTGCATGTTACTGCCGCATTACCATCACCTCCACTACCACCACTACCACCATCTCTATACATACCACCACCTATTGACCATAGGGGTGATATTCCCGAGTCTGAGCAGCCTCCCCGCAAGAGGTTGTGTTTGTCCACTCTAGACTCCAGATACGAGGTCAGGGAGAGTTCTACTGCTAGATCTACCAGAGATCGGGGGATAGATTATGGATTTATCAGCATGGTAGATGTTGAAGAGAGGCGACAGGGGATTAGAGATGTTGGGTATGATATTAGGGATACTTGGGTAGATCTGGCAGAGGCATTTCCAGAGATAGCACCTATGACCGTGAGAGAGGTCAAGACTAGGGTCACAGAGCTTGCTAAGCTCCATGAGCATGATACACAGGACTTGTATGCTTTACTAGAGGATGCTCAGGATA
>BQNB010149860.1:0-16115 GCA_026074375.1 Tanacetum coccineum
GCTTATTTCAAGATCCTATAAGCTCTTGTATAAGCCCCTTTAGTTTCAGCTTTTAAAAAGCACTTTTGATGGCTTATCTTTAAGCCAACTTCTTGCCCTTAGCTCAAGTTATACACCAACAGTACTAACTCTTTAGTTAGTACTGTTGTGAGTATTAAGCTCCCTTTTGGCTTATTCAGCTTATTTAATAAGCTTATTTGACTCCTAGTTGCTTTTTAGGTTAGTCTAGTTAGTTTGTGAGCTTATTTGGCCTTTTTCTTAGTTTATTAGAGTGCCAACAGTTAAGCTTTTTGCCTCTTAAGCTTGTTTCAGCTTCTGTCCATTTAAGCCCTTCTCTCCAGCTTATTAGTTTTAGCTTTTAAGCACTTAAGTGCTTATTTAGGCTAGCTTAGGGGTCCCTTTAGCTTATTTTGTCCAAGGTTTAGCTTAAGTATCCACAAGTGCCAATGTCTTAGCCATTTAAGCCTTTAAGCCCATTATAAGCAATTCTGTCATTTTTAAGCTTATTGAGTGCTTTTCATAAAAAGTCGTAGTTGACAAAGTTGTTAAGCCCCACGAGCTTAACAACTTTGCTTCACAAAGTTTTTCAAAAAAAAAAGAGGGAAAGACAAGGGGTCCGGGTGAGCAAGACTCGAACCCGGTACCCCTCGATACAGTCCCCCTTTTTACAACACTCATACCGCTGCGCCCTTGGGTCTTTTTCGTTAAAGACTCAAGGGCCTTGTTACTTATAGACATTTTGGGCTATTAAGCTTATAAGCTGTTAACAGCTTATAACGAGCTTATTTTTAAGCCAAACTTTTATTTCTTATTTTTCGTAGGATTGTTATAGTATAAAGAATTTTTAGTAAAAATTTCAGAATTTTTCGAAGTAGTTTAGTATTTTTTACAATTTAATTTAGTTAAAAGTTTAAAAAATTCATAAAAAATACAAAAATTATCAAAAAAATATTTTTCTTTTTTAGAAAATTTTATTTTGTCATAAAGTTTGTAGGAAAAATATAAAACTTTTCATAGGGTCAATTTTACAACTTTTTGCTTTTTAAAGAGCGGTCCGGGTGCGGGATTTTGTCTTGACTCGTTTTTGGGTCAAACGAACTCCGTTTTCGGTCTAGTCTTTTTCATTCTTCGTTATTTGTTCCCTAGAGTAGTTTAGAAGTAAAAATTTCTTCGTAGGGTTAATTTTAAAGATTTTAGGTTTTTGACCCCTTGTTCGGGATTCATGCTCTCGTTTTTCAGCTTAATTTCATAATTTTTAGGTTTTTCTTAATCGTTTTTGTTTGTTATTGTTTTAACCTTAAGCTTTCCACACATCTCCAAAATCATTTCTATCATTCAAACTCCAAGCATTCCGACAGCTATCGATTCATCCAGTCCAGGCCTCGGGGAAAACGAGAACCCGGGAAACATTCTATATACTTCCCGTTTCATTGATTGTGCTTCTAGATTATACTTACTCATTTATATTTTATTACATATTATATATATAATGTTGGAACCAACCACTCCTTTATCCGTTGTCCATCCTCGGTTTCTCGTCTTCCTAACCTTTTTAGAGAAGGATTT
Organism: Tanacetum coccineum; assembly: GCA_026074375.1. Lineage (NCBI taxonomy): Eukaryota > Viridiplantae > Streptophyta > Magnoliopsida > Asterales > Asteraceae > Tanacetum > Tanacetum coccineum. The sequence continues at coordinate 1,567 of BQNB010149860.1, forward strand.
AGTAGATCGAGGGGTCCCTCCATAAGCAACAATCAAACACCAACATCGAGTAGTGTATCAGACTTTCATCTCACACCTTCGAGTTTTGTAATGGTTTACTCTGAAGAGCACCCGAAGAGTGCTTGTTTTGAAAGAAACTTCCTAAAAAAACTTCCGCATGGCCATTAATTCAAATTGTTCCTAATAATTTTTCCTCTTGTTTAGTTAACGTGCTTCTTATTTCATTGATTTGACCTTGCATATTTCTCACAATTGACTCATTAGCTTTCATATAACTCGTAATTTCGGATGGAATCCCTTGTTGAAATTGATTATTATTATGAGCTTGAAAAGGTTGGTTTTGAAATCCTTGATTTTGAAAATTCGGCACATGATTAACTTGATTTTGATGAAAATTGTTTCCCCGATTGAAATTGTTTCCTTGATTTTGATAATTCCTATTTTGACCATTGTTTTGCACCGGAGCAAAACCTGGTGGTGCCATTTGATTACTAACACGGTTTGGAGGGTTAACTTGATTATAAGTACCCGTAGTCGCACAAACACTAGCCTGATTGTTATCGGTAGCCGGACAATTATACCAAGAATGGGCACTACCGACAAGTAACACAAAACACATATTCCTCAACCGCTTTAAACCGGAGCGGGAGTGACAACGTTTTTTAGAAACAATTCTCGACTAAGGTCGAAAGTTGATCTGCAGAGCTTATGGTCGATTCTCTCATCCGTTTTACTAGAAGTAGCATTCATCCTAGAAACATTTGATTCTATTACGTGAATAACAAATTTTGATTTATTCTCAATTATGTTTTAAAGAAAGCCTCTCAAGTCGTATCTACACAAGATTTCACCCAGACGCGGCATTTAAGGAGTCTTGTTCATAACTCTCGTTTAAACCGTTATAAAAGGTATCAACTTAGTTAACTCCGTAAATCCTGATGAGGCATGCTCTACAGCAACTCTAAATCGTTCCATGGCTATCACTAAAAGTTTCCTTCGAATTTTGTGTAAAAACGAGAAATTTCATTCTGTAAGTGAGTGGGTTTTCGAAAGAGGGAAAAATTGGTAACAACGTTGGTAACACGAGATCCTCCCAAGTTTCAAGATTGAGTTTGGTGTTTCTTCCCACGAACCGATGTTTTTTAAGCTGGCTCCCTCGACGAATATGGAAACATAACATTCCTAAATCGTAAAGTCGAGGTAATCCTTTTGAACCATTTTTTTTTCTTTTTTTTTTTTTTTTTTTTTTTTTTTTTTTTTTAATAAGAAAGCATGCGGATTCTCACTCTCACGGCCGAAAATGGGTAGCTGAACAAACTGAAGCAAATTCGTCTTATTCTCAAGAATGACGGCATTGATTTCTGGTAAAACAATAGCTTTCTCCTACCCCTTCCCGTGTGGGCACTGAGTAGCTCCTCCATGGTACTTTCTGCCATTGGTGTAGACAATAGTTCGAGATCTCGGGTTCGACTATGTTAGAAAACTGTTTTCTCACGACGTCCTTGGAATTGTGACGTTTGAATTATTTCATATTATAGAACGTCTATGCGCAGATGCACGTATAAAAATAAAAATAAAAATTTTGTTTTTCAAAAGTTTATTCACAAACTAATTTTAACGGACAACGAGAAAGACAACTTTTCTTCGATTTTTGGCCTTTTTGTGAGAATGATAAGTGTTAAAATACGTTGGAATATACTAGTAATATTATTTAATATAATCGAGAAGGAATACTTAACATTTTTAATTAAATTTTCGTTAAAAAAAATTGATTACTTCGGATGAGATAATCAAGTAGTTAAGTCGAAGGAAGGATTACCGAGGATTAAGTGACTTTTTCAATTAACTTCTAGTTAATTCAGTGAGATAATTATCTCGGATGAAATAATTAAATGTCACGATTTAGAGAAAATCCAAGACGGTAAATATTGAATGAGTGCTAGAGATGATATCGATAGACGTAGTAGATTGTAGATGTGAGGCAGATGTCATAGACGATGGTTGACATGGATTCGAGACGATCGTTGAATTCGAAGGGAGTTTGTTTCATCCATAGTGTGTCTATGATCGTTGCGTGACTAATCCTACTTCTATGTTAAATGTTAACCACTAGTGATAGTCGAAAAATTAACCCTTTTAAATATATATAAATAAATATATAATAAGGATCAAAATTCACAATTGTAGTATAACCGGGAAGCTGAATTCCCGGGTCGTTTCCCCAACGAGGCGTGAATGGACGGTCGAGTGTCGTTTGATATCAATGCTTGAATGGAACAAAGATTTTGATTGATTGTGGGTCCTAAAACTATGGGAAAAGCAAATTATGTATTCTAAATTAACAACTAAGCACAAAAATCAAATACGAAAATCCTAAAAAGACACTAAATTATCAACTAAGTCAAAATTAAACCCTAAAAATACAAACTTAGTTTCTAAACCTCTAAAATGATAAAAGAAAATTTTCTAAAAAGGAATTATATTTCTTTCGACTTTTTTATTATTTTTATGAATTAAAAACTAATTTAACCTATTAAAAATCCTAGAAAATAGCAAATTAATCCCTAAAAATTCTAAAAAATGATTTTCTAACTTATAAAAGTCTAAAATGTGATACAAACTCATAAAATCATTTTCTACTATTTTTATAATAAAATTCTATTTTCTACAATTAATTTAAAAAGCTAAAAATGAAATTTAAAATCTAAAAGTGATGAAAAAGATTTTAAACTTTGTAAACCTAAAACTATTTATTCTAAATCTAAAAACTATTTTTTTGTAATTATTTTTCTATTTTTTATTGATTTTCGAAATTTTACAACTAGGAAAAAAAATATAAAAATTAAACTAATGCAAGGAAAAATTTGGAAAAATCACAAAAGTCTAAAAAGATGCAAAGAATCTAAGAAAAACATAAGCAAACCCCCAGCTTATTTAATAAGCTGGGGGAAAATCCTAATAAGCTACGACTTTTTAATAAGGACTAAACTAAAAATGTGTTTAACAAATAAATGAAAAGAAAGTAAACCGATGAGCTATGTAGACGCAATGGTTGTGTGAAGGGATAGTCGTTGTTCGAGTCCCAGCCTCTCTTTTTGTTACTTTTTTTTATTTTTGTTTTTAGCAAAAATGATCAACTACAAACTTAACACACTAGCTATTTAGAAACTTTTAATAAAAGCACGTGTGTATGAAAACCACTTGATAATTAAGCTTAGTTGAGCTTATCAGTTGGACTGATCTCAGAAAGTTGAGCTGATAAGCTCAGGAAACTTATTTTCAGTTAAATGACCACAAAAAGCTCAAATTAAGCTCAAAGTACAAAAACTCAACTGATTTGAAAAGCTTATATGTTCCTTAATTTGATTTCAAAAAGATTTTAATCCACACAACTAATTTTCTTAACTAAATTTGAAAATCAAACTGATAAACTCAGAAATCTCAAGTTTAAGAAAGACATACAGATAAAAATTCCACACAACCAACACACAACACCACTCCCCCCCACCCCCCCCCAACCCCCCCCCCCCCCCCCCCCACCATGGTTTTGGTTTCTCCAATTTCAAATTAAGTCCAATATCTGAATAAGACCCAACCAGACAAAGTGCTTTAGAAATTAAGTTCTCTCCTAAGCCTGCTAAACAACTCAGACATTCACTTATTCCAAATACAACCTAAAGTGAGAATTAAGAACTAAGTTACTCTAACTACTTATTTTTGGCTTTTTCAGTTTTTTTTTTGGCTAAATGACAGCTGATTTTAACTAAGCAAATAAACTAATTATGAAAATCCTTTTATCTAGATGTGATTAGCTACTTCTAAACTACCTTTAAACCAAAAATTAGATCCTAATAACAAGTATGACTAACCTAAATTGGATCAAAATCAGATGAACTTTTTTACCTAATTCAGTCTAATGCAGTGACACCAAATAGGTGCAAATCTTGATGCACTTGACTTTGAGAGTCAAAGGCAAGCAAGATACACCTAAATATGAGTAAATAACTCAAACCAAGAGATACCAAAGCTTAGATCTCAAATTTCAATCCTAAAATTACCCTGAATTTTCCCCTGGTGCACAGCTTATCACCAATCTCCACAAAATCCTTAAAACAGCAAACTAAACCATGAAATCACTTTCAATTCTCAACAAATATGATATCCAAACTGAACAAAGAGCAATATCACAAAAAGCTTTGACTTAATCAAGTCAAACTATTAGATCCAAACACTCCTTTGTATGCTGAATCAGATCAATTAACACTGCAACTACCAAATTTAACAAACAACTACCATATTCAATTACCTAAAACTAAATTATAACTACTTTTAACTAATTTTAACCAACTAAATCAGATCAAAACATATAGATCATGATTATGCACTAAGATTTGAGAATAATGAGAATTTTAAGCAAAAAGTGCAAATCAAAGATCTATATGTTATGAACTGAAAACAGATAGCTAAACATACTCAATAAGCAATATTAACTACAAATAAGCTTCAGAATAAATCTAGAACAGCTTATTAATCAACTTGAGCTTATCTGATCTATTGAAGCTTATATAAAACAGAATTTGTGAAACTTGAGTTTAAAACTTAATAGATCAATGATAAACTACAACAATTAACTAATAAGCAGTAATAGACTAAGATAAACACCAAATAAGCAATCACATTAAAGCAAATAAGCTAAACTATAAGTAGAATAAGCAACTATAAAGCTAGAAAATTAAGACAGGAAAGGAATAAGAAACTTACAATAGGCCTTAGCTAAACAAAGGCTGAATAAGCTCGAGGAGCTACTCTACAAGCTCTAGCTTATCAATGATAAGCTAGTAAAGGTCCATATGAGCTCTTCCATTTTAAGCTCATCTTCCAAAAGTCCAAAATCCATAAGCAAAGGTACTTAACTAATTTTATAGGTTTGAATAGATTAAATGCTAATTTAGCTCAAATTTGTAAGCGTTAGAGACTTGAAAAGAGCTTATTACGAGCTTATGAAACAGTAGACAGAACATTTGAATTATAAAAGCTTATAAGTAAGAACAAGTGATTAAAACTGAAACTATGATTTTATTAATGCTTAAAATGGATTACAATACTTTGAAACTGAAAAATTACAAGAGCAAATTACATTGAAAAAATGAAAATTTAGCTTAACTTTTCTAACTACTTTAAAAAAAAAAAGTTGTAAAAAAAGAAAAAATAAAGAAAAGGTGGTTCGTTATACTGGAAAAAAGAAGATATCCAAGAGTGAGTGAGGAGGTCTTATTTATAGCTGCCAGGAGAATCTTCTAGGTTTCTAGCCTTTGCACGCTCCTTTTCATCCTGGCCTTCCAATGATTAGCAATGATTGGATCACAATCTTGTCCGTTGGATCATTCTTTAGCTCGTACGGATTGCCAGCGTGGCAATCCGTGATGTGACATGTTGTGCTTCTTTCGTGAGTAGATGTAGTGTAAATAATCATTCCCCTTGTGTTTCTTCACTATCCACGTGGCCTTCCTTTTAGGTTTGGACCAATAACATGCTTAGGATGACGCTTCACTTTGCCAACGTGTTCTTTGTCACTTGAATTACCTATCCTCGCCCTTAATTAGCATTTACCCTTTAATTGTGACCCATGGTAAAATGTTGAAGACGATGAATAGTGGTAAACCACTTTACCCGCCATTTCTAACTGAAAAGGGTGCGTTTGATTTCGTTGACTGGGGTAAAGGGGGCTTTGACTTAGGCTTATTTCAAGTAGATGGGTACTGGGCCAGGGTTTGGGACAACAGGTATTGGATTTGGGTTATAAAAGTTAACGGGTGTTAACTCTTTATATTTACAAGAGTTAACACCGTTAGGGTTTAGGGATTATTTTTGCAAATTTGTTTAACTTTAAGGGACTGTTTTGGGAAATTTGGGTTTTGTCTTTTTGTGTGTTGACTTTGGTTGACCAAGGGTTGACTTTGGTTGAACTTTGATAGCATTCTCCCGGCTCTTGTATTCTCTTTCCTTTCCCGTGTCCGTGTTTGTCCGATTTTGACCGTTTTCTTGAGATTTTTGCAATATCCGTACCTACACAATCACAAAGACAAAACAAGCAATATTCAAGTATTTAAAGCACAATTTTGTCTTTTATGGGCCATTTTTAATATAAAATGGATATGTGTTTTCACACATATCAGTACGATTCTATAGAAAATGTTGAATTTTAATATATGTTTTTTTCGGAAAAAAGAAGTTTTGAAATTCACCTTTACATATCCAATAACTTTAAAAACTACCCTAAAGTTTCTTTTGAGGGAATCGCTATATAACTTTTTATACCTTTGCATATCGAAACACACCTTTACATAGCCACTGAAACTAAAAAAAATTGTATAACGTTAAAAGGAAAAACTTAAGTTAAACTTTCGACAAACTAAAATCGCTTTCATAAAACTAACAGAAAACGTTTCTGACAAACGACAAATACAAAAACTAAGTAAAAACAGTCTCACTGTAATGCGCGAACACTGAACGTCTCGTTATATTATAATCGGAGAAATGCTATATCAACAAAGAGTTTACAAAAAAATATCCACATAATGACTTGGCAAGTATTTTGATCCAATTATATTGCTTCATGATCTCCCTTTTTACCTTTTTACCCTGTATATTTAGTTGACAAATCATTGTGTGAAAATAATTTTGTAAGTTTTTTTTGTAAGTGTAGCATTCTTTTTAAGGTGCGTTTGATTTGCAGTATGTCTTGAAAGAAATTGTAATTTGTCAAAGGAATTGTAATTTGACTGAATTGTAATTCAAACAGTTGTAATGTGTTGGAATTATAACTGATGTATTGTGTCATTGTGTTTGATTGAACCTCAACGTAATGTAATTCAAAAAAATTAAAAGAAACTTAATAATAATAATAATATTAATAAATAATAATAATAATAAAATAAAATACAGCTACATAATAAATAATAATAAATACTAGATAATAAATGAACTAACACAATAGATAAATAAATAAAAAATAAATAACATAAAAAATATAAACACAATCAATATCAATCTTCTATTAATAATCTAAAATCAATAATAAAAATAATCATAATAATAAATAAATATCTATAATAATAAATATACTAATAAATAAAAAAATAACATAAAAAATGACAATCTATAAATAACATTAAATAAATAATAATAATAATTATTATTATTACTATTATAAATAATATAAATACATAATAAAAATAATAAAAATATATAATATAAAAAATAAAATATAATTAGTATATAACATAAATAATATAAATAATAATAAATAGTAATAATAATAATAATAAATATAAATATATAATATAAAATATATTATATAATTAATAAATAATATATTATTATTATATTATATTATAATAATAATAATAATCTATAAATAATAATATTAATAATACTGAATAAATAATAATAGAAAAAAATCTATAAATAACACTAATTAAATAACACTAAAGGAATGGGAGCCCAAATAGTATATCGGCTTCCATTTAATTTTTTATAAACTCTATGAATTTCTAATAAAGTGATGTTATAATAAAAAATAAAAAAATAAAAAACTAAATAGTAATACTAATAATAATAATAAATAATATAAATATAATATAAATATAATATAAATATAAAATATAAAATATATAATATAATTAATATATAATTAATAAATAATATAGTATTATTATATTATATAAAATATATAATAATAATGATAATAATATATAATATAAAATATAAATATATAATATAATATAAATAATATAAAATAATAATGTTTAATATTATTATTATTATCTTATTTATATATTATCTATTCATTAATTTTTCATATATTTATCATAATATATAAATAACAAAATAATAAAATAAATAATAATAAAACCTTAATCAAAATAACTATGATTTAAAAGTATAAACATAATGAAATTACAAGTACAATACAAAAACATTATCATCCAACTCCTCACGTCAAACTGAATTCTCCTCACATTCGTAATTCAAAACTTTTCATCCAACTCCTATGTAATCTGAATTCTCTCACTTGATGTAATTGTAATGAGTGAATTACAATTACAACGCAAACCAAACAGCCTACGTAATGTAATCTGAATTACAAGTCCCTTCATTCTGTGAACCTACGTAATATAATTAGATTATAATTACATATAATTACGGCGAACCAAACGGACCTTATAATCGAAGGAAGAAAGAAAATATAGAGATATAATTTAAAAGGAAAATTGAGATAAAATGGGAAAGAATAAAGATTAGAAGAAAAGGAAGGGAAATTGGAAGAAAGAGTTTTATAATAGGTGTAGCTGTCCAACTCCCAACACAAACCTACTCTCTCTACTTTTGTTCCCATTCTTCTCTTAAGACATAGACATAGGTTTGGTTAGTTGGTACTATTTATCTTCCTTTTAAACAAAAACATACTACTGTATACAATATCATTTAAATTTCTAATTTACTTGCAGCCAGCAGGAGGAGGAGGGAAGTGAAAGCATTTCTAGGGTTTTTGAGCCTTTAGAAGAATGAGTGCATCTCGGTTTATAAAGTGTGTCACTGTCGGAGATGGAGCTGTTGGCAAGACTTGTATGCTTATTTCTTACACCAGCAACACTTTCCCCACTGTAATTATTATTCACTTCATCTTTTTTTTTTCTTTCTTTTCAATACAACAAGACAATAATAAATTAATAATAGGTTTCTTTCTTCTTGTTTCTATAGTTTTTTTTTTAAATTTGGATGGTTTAATATCAACTTTGCGCTTTTCTTCACTTAGATTACTCAACTGTTTTTTTAATCAATTCAGGTCACTTGTACAAACATTCAAGATATTCAAATCAAAACTCATCTAAATGTCATTTCTTTTCACATCAGTCACCCAATTGAACAAAATCATACTCCAGTAACTTAATTGAACAAAACAACAATTTTTTCATTTTCTTTTTATATGTATGATTGCACTAGAGAATTCTGTTTATGTGGTGAAATAATTCTACTAAGATGTTTTACCTTATAATTTCAGGTTAAATTGCACTAAATACTGACTTGCTAAAAAAAGGACACTAGTATGTTTTTTAATACCATTGCATGAAGATGTAATTATAACAAAGTATATCTTGTCTCATTTTCTCTTTTAAACTTCCCAGAATTGAAACTACGACGTTTTTATTGTTCATCTGGTTTTGTTTTATATCAGATATGTATATATATTGCGTGAGAAAAACAGACACGTTCTTAAAATTTTATGACAATGGTCTAGATTTGTGCTTCTTATGTGTGGATGAATTTTTGTATCTCACTTGTAATGTTTTTTTTTTTGTCTCTTCTTCCCCATATTTTAGCTTTTAAAGTTGGTTACTTGCATCGAAGCCTAACATACTTTGTTTACAAAATTGGTATGATAAATTTATGGTATGATATACATACAATTGATTGAAAAATACATTTAATCCGAAAAAAAACCCAAGTATATTTTTCAAAATGCCAAAACACCCAAAAGTATGTTACATTTTGGTGAATTTAATCGTTTAGTTTCGTCTATAGATATCTGTTTTGATTAAAGCCAGAAAGTTATGAGCCTTTACTTTTAACTTTATATAACTTACTTGGTTTTCTTGTACTATAATGCGTTTATTTCCATGGTTTTCCTCTAAAAAGAAAAATACTGGCATATTAGATACATTTTTGGGCTTTGCTAGTCCAATTTCTTATATGAATATGTTCTCTTTAAGTTCATTTTGGTCAAACATTCAAAAGGAATTGTAGTATTTAACTTTTTATGTGTTCATGGGGGGATTTTTTATTGTTAAATTAGGGATTGTTATTGAATTGCGTAACAATTTATTGCATTTGTACCTTTTGTTAACAGGACTACGTGCCGACTGTTTTCGACAACTTCAGTGCAAATGTGGTAGTTGATGGGAGCACCGTTAATCTAGGATTGTGGGATACTGCAGGTTAGGGGGTGTAAATGGTCGGTAAATATTGCACCAATTTAAAGCAAACAATCACTATCCCAAAGAATACTGTGTGAAAATTCTGTGGTACAATATTCACTTTTGGCATTTGCTGACAAAATTTTGTGGAGTGATTGCTTGTACCATTTTTTTATCCATGATATCTAATTATTGCTTTTACTTGACCTTGTTTTTGTTGCTAAAAGAATTCTATTTGTTTGAAACAGGACAAGAAGATTACAATAGATTAAGACCTTTGAGTTATCGCGGTGCTGATGTCTTTATACTTGCCTTCTCTCTGATTAGCAAGGCCAGCTATGAAAACGTCTCTAAAAAGGTACTACGGCACTTCAATTAAGCATCTGTTCTCTTTTCCCCGTTTGTGTTCTCTTTACCCCGTTTGTTTAAAAGAATCATTTGCGTGAATCTCAGATACTTCTCTTATAAAAACTGTTCCGATCGCTGTTAAGTAACTAGGTTTCATAGTTTATATATAGATAACTAATGGCCCAATTATAGGAAGTTGTAGATTGGAAAATAGCAAGAAGGCATGATCAACGGCTATTAACTAGGTTCAATAGTCTATATAGATAACAGGTTTTCATAGTTTATACTTTATATTGATAACTAATGGCCCAGTGTATGAAGTTGTTAGTTAACCACTTAAGGGTGGCCTGGTGGTAAAAAGCTTGTGAGTATCATCATTATAATGTGAAAGGTCTCAAGTTCAATTCCTGCTAGGTGCAAACAAGTCTAAAGTGGCCACGACAACCTTCGCAAAACTAGGAGGCTTTAGATATTGATTTCGTTATATATCTGTCAGGAATAATATCTTGCTGGAACTTTATGTGATGAGACTGTATGTGGTTGCCAAATGTAATACAGAAAATCCCAATAATCCGATTAGGTTATTTAACACATCATTCTGTGGGTCTTGTTTGTAACACACGGATAATGAAGATATGAATGTGATTGGGTCCTTGTGGCCTTGTGGGTGCCCAAGGGGAAATGAACACGCGACCCACAAAATGTAGAATGACAATGTGTAAATGCATGGTGACACAAAGACATTTATATTACCAAGCTAACGAGATCACTTTGATCTCAAAAGTCAAGTTTCAAACTCTGTTTGACTTCTATAAATGATTGGAGGTTAGTGGATCACTTATAATATTTTTGTTTGCATTATGCAGTGGATTCCTGAATTGAGGCATTATGCTCCTGGGGTTCCCATAATCCTTGTTGGAACAAAGCTAGGTTAGCCTATTCTATCACTCTTTACAAGTGACTAATTGTAACTATGTAAGTTAATACCCTTTTATCTACGATTCAGTTTTTTGATCCATATTTACACTTGATTGATCTGGCTTAATTAAATTCTTTTCACCAATAGAACCTAGCCACCCTTTGTCTTATACTTTTCGTTAATAATATAAAAGTGGACCAAAATGTTTAGTCCCCGGTATTAAATTATTTGGATGACGCTTCGACCGCGACCCCAACGCAGGTGGGACTACCCGATGAGTTTAAGCATATCAATAAGTGACCTCCCACATGTTTCACCAAGAGAGTGTTGGACTATTTGTTATTTTGTTACGCCCTTCACTAATGTCAAAACAACAAGAAATTTGTAGATCTATAATCAGTATCTCACCATTTGGCAAACAAGTAACTGTAACTTGGAAACACATGAGAAATAGAGATATAGGAACTTTTAGTGGGAAATCCTAGCATGGAACTTGTTCCAGTTTTCATCCTATTAGAAGATTGCATGTCAGATACTGATACGGGAATTTCATACGTTCATGCAAAGTTTGAGAACAAAGTTGGTTCATCTAGTTCTAGTGTTTCATTTTATATGTTACAACTAGAAATACTTGTTTTAGAGACGCAGCTTTAATTACAACTACACACATGACATATTTAGAACTAGAAACAATGGAATTTTTAAATTTTCATTTCAAGGACAGGAATATAACCATGATGATGCATTTTCTTTGTTATTTGCCATATTCATTTTGAGGTTAGTCAATTTAACTGAAGAATAGAGATTGTGTCTTGTAGATCTTCGTGATGATAAGCAGTTTTTTATAGACCATCCTGGTGCAGTTCCAATCACAACGGCTCAGGTAGACTCTGTTGCCTATTTCCTTTTTCCCTTCTCATCATGCTTGAATTTTATTTTAATAGCTAAATTCTTTATTCCAAAAATGTCCGACCCTTTATTTTTTTTCACATGTTTAACAGGGAGAGGAGTTAAAGAAGCTAATCGGTGCCCCTGCATACATAGAGTGTAGCTCAAAAACACAGCAGGTGATAATTTTATTACCGCATATCATATGTTTATTATAGTATCTGAACCCAGTACCTCACATAATTTAGCAATCTATTTCTATGTCTAAAGCGTTTTAGCCCAAATTATAGTAACCTTTTTTGTCAGAATAATCCTCCCTGCCATTATTCTTATGAGTTCGAAGATACATATTATGGTTATCGTAGTTAAGTCAACATATAGATGCAATGTAAATTTATTCATCTAGCTTCAATTGATCTATGGAACCCTTGCTTTTAAACATAAAGGATCATTGCGTTGACTGCTGAATCTGATTACAAACTATGTTGTTGAAGTTTTAATCTAGACCTTTTGAAAATAAAGCAATTTACAAGGTTATATGTATTTGAATACATTTCGGGTGTCTTTCAACCCATTTGTCCTGCCTGACATTCGTTTCCTTTCTTAGGTGATTTTTTTTAACATAACCCATTTGATCCGTCTGAGACAACACATAAACCCTAATCGTCCCATTTGTATGATCATTGGTCAAAAGTATTCATCCACTTTTGAAAGTTAAAAATATAAAAATGTGTTTCCAAAAGATACTCTCTTGACAGAAGTTCGCTATGATTACCGCAGAATGTGAAGGCAGTTTTTGATGCTGCAATAAAAGTTGTTCTGCAGCCACCTAAGCAAAAGAAGAAAAAGAAGCGAAAGGGTCAAAAGGCGTGCTCAATACTGTGATTTTACAGATGATTCAAGCCCGAAAAGAAGAAAAAAGATTGTCTACGTGGTGCTAATCCTCACGCCTTAAGCCGACGCCTTTGTCTATTGCGTAGCGTGGAGGTCACGCCTCGTGCCTTTGCGAGGTCTTAGTGGCGCCATGATGTGCCTTTTAGAACCATGGTCATGAGTATTTAATTAACCTACTATTTGAAATTTATTATGTGATTAGTGGTTTTGCACATTTATTTTTTACTTTCTAGTTAAATGTTAGGATGTTGGTCGGGAAAGGAGGGGGGGTTTATTTCAGCTAATATGTTTTTTTTTTTTTTTGAACGGCGATTTTATAAATAAAAACTAGCAAGGAGCTAGAAATTACAGAGAAATAAGATGAGGGTTCTTAAACCAATCATCCCAACTAAACACCTTTTTGCTTCTATACCGACACCAATAATAAGATTTACAAATGACATCGTCAAAAAACATCGCCTTATCCGGAGCTTTATCTTCAAAAATCTTCTTGTTCCGAAAGTTCCAAAGAAGCCACCACATCACGAAAAAAATACCTTCAAGCATTAACTTGTTCTTGCACGGCAATCTGATATTGTCAATCCAGTTCCTCCAATCGTCATAAGAATCTATATCCATGTAAGAGATGTCCCACCACCGAGCGATTAGATTAGATACTTGTCAATCCAGTTCCTCCAATCGTCATAAGAATCTATAGCCATATCACAAGTAAAAAACAGGTGGTTTGTGGTTTCCACACCAAAGACGCAATTAACACAAGAGATGGACTCAATATCAATTCCTCGCCTCGATATATTAAATCTCGTTGGGAGGGAGTTCGTCATTACCTTCCAAGCAAACACATTCACCTTATTGGGAATATATCTAATCCACCTAGTCTTCATATCACTCGACGGAAGCAAGGAAGAATCGATCAGGTTTCTAACTGAAGCTACCGAGTACGTACCTGATTTCGACAAAGACCAGTTCCAACTATCCTTACCTTGCTTAAGAGTCACTGGTTGAATTAATCTCTTCAAATCCTCCACTTGAGAAGATTCTGCACCGCCTCTAGGAACTCTTCTGAAAGAGTACACTAAGCTGAACTGGGCCAGTTTCTCCCCTATATTTGGTAAACATAAATTATCAATACACTAAATCATGTTATTTTAGGAAATTATTTAGATCACAAAAAGATATACATATAAAACATAAATCGATTTATACACTTATCAACTCCTATATGTAAAATAATAACTTCCTAATATGGATTTACTCCTTATATTTGGTAAACATAAGTTATCAATACACTAAATCATGTTATGTTAGGAAATTATTTAGATCTAAAAAAAGATATATACATATAAAACATAAATCGATTTATATACTTATCAAATTTGGTAAACACAAGTTAACAATACACTATATCATGTTATGTTAGGAAATTATTTAGATCTAAAAAAAGATATACATATAAAACATAAATCGATTTATACACTTATCAACTCCTGTATGTAAAATAATAACTTCCTAATATATATTTA
>BQNB010149861.1:5434-16115 GCA_026074375.1 Tanacetum coccineum
TACCAGTTTTGATTGTACCTCTGCCTGTGATTTTCCCTCCTTTGGGGTTACCTTCAAATGCAACATATCCTCCATCAATTTCTTCAAAGTCAGTAAGATAGGACATGTTTCCTATCATGTGCCTTGAGCATCTACCTTCAATTACTCCTTTCTCCTGCAAATCTTACTGTGGATTGCCCTGCACATAAGGTAAGAAAATCAGTCTCTTTTAGGGACCCAAGCCATCACTGACTTGGATCTGCCTTGTGCATCAACATAATCAAACTTCTTTAGGGTGATTAATGCTCTGTTGTGTTTAGAAACATGGTCTAAAACTTTAGTCTTTGGTTTCTAAACCCAACAAGCTGAGGCCTTAACAGCATTGACATGATTTCCCTTAACAGCATTAACTACTGCTTTTGGCCTAGCAGTATTAACATTGTTACCCCTAACAGTATTAACCATTTGATTACTGTTTTTAAAAGTTGTGTTCTTATTAATGGGCCTCTTAACAGTTGAATGTGATATTTTAGAAAGATTTGACATTAGACTAGCACCATTCACTGTTGTTTTTGTGTGAGGAGTATTAACTTGTCTAGCAGTATTAACTGATACTAGGCCAGACTTCATTAATACTGCTTTTGGAACCATGTTCCTTTTAGGACTGGGGTGAGTCATTCTAGAAAAATTATGGTGATTTGCCCTTTGATAATTACAATCAACCTGCAGGTGATCAAAACTTCCACATACAAAACAAGCTTTATTAAACATCTCAAAATTACTTCCTAATCTTTGAGACATCATATTATACTAGTTTCTCTGATTGCCTCTAGGAATGTGAGTGTTTTGCCTATTGTGCTCAACTTATTTAGCAGTTTTCCTAGCAGTTTTTCCTTTAGGTTTAACAAACTCTATCTTAGTAAAACTAGACTTAACTGTTTTCTTTTCAATCTTAGCCTGAGGCACATATTCTTCCTCACTATCAGACACCCAATCCTTAATAATTAGAGCACCATTATTCTTTCTAACAGCCTTAGGTTTATCTGCACTAGCCTTAGCTTCACTAGTCTCAACTACATGCTTCTTAACTGTAGGCTCACTAACTATAGGCTCATTCACAAACTCTTCTAGACCAGAGAATGAAAAATTAGGTTTTTGAGGCATAAAGTTTCCTGTATAGGGAGGTGGAACAGCATTATACCCTAAACCAGTTTTGCACTTATCAACTATCTGACAGTCTATTAGTTTGCTTAAGCTTTTAGATGAATTCTCAAAATTTTCTACTGTTAGCTGAATTTCATCTTTTTGTTTTTGAGTCAGTTCCAACTTCCTCCTAAGCTCTGTAATGGCTACTTCTCTTAAATGAATCTCACGTTTTAAGACCTTGATATCTTCCTCATAAACAGACTTATTTTTTTATAAACTAAAAGTCTTGCTTCTATAGACTCTAAACATGTTTTATAAGCAATAGCATTTAACTTAGATGTCCTTAAGTCTTTTAACAGTTGTTCATTTTGTTCTTTAAGAGTTTTAACATTTTCCAAACAAGATGATGAACAATTTGAATCAGTAGATACCTCAGAGTTAGAACTTGTAGAAGAGTAAGCCATAAGTGCAAAGTTAATTGGACCTTCTTCTGCTTGATCACTCCAATCATAACCAGAACCATCATAAGACACCAAAGCATTAGAAGTAGTTGTCTCCACTGGCACAACCCTTCTTGTAATCTCCCTATTTTTGTTTTCTTGGTTCCTTGGAGCCCTGCACTCCCTTGCAAAGTGTCCCCTTTTGTGGCAGTTGTAACACTCTACCTTGGACTTATCAAACCCAATGGTCTCAGTACTATTCACAGAAAACTTCCTTCTAGTGTTCTTCAAGAATCTCCTTGCCCTTATTGTTAGCATAGCCATCTGCCACCTTAAATCCATCTCTTCTATATCATCAGGATGAATTTGTTGTAAGTCCTCATTGTCAAGTTGTGGACTGTTTGATTGACTTGAAAAGAAAGTACAGATGACAGCATCACTCAAGTTGTCAATTGTTGTTGAGTTAACAGCAGTATCTAGAGTGCTAGAAGTTGTAGCACCATGAGCAGTATTAACTGCTCCATTTGTACTGTTGATGTTGTTTGAGGACACAAAGGCTATGTTTTGTGTATTTGTGCTTGAGCTTGATGTCCCTTTGACCTCTGGTTCATAGATCTTCAGGTTGCTGTAAAGATCATCCAAGCTTAATGTATCTATCTTAGGCTTGTTCATCCACACAATGATATGTGTGTTCTATTCTGGTGACAGACTTCTTAAGAACTTCTGATTCACATCTTCTTGTGAGATACTTTCACCATGAATCTCCAACTGACTGATAAGCTTTTGAAGCCTATCAAAGGTTTGATCTAACACTTCTGAGCTAGATGTAGTAAAATTTTCATACTGCTGCTTTAGAAGATTCCTCTGAGTCTTTTTAGTAGCAGCATTCTCTCCAAACCTCTTCTCAACAGCCTACAGCAATGACTTGGCATCTTTGATGGAGTTAAACTTCAATTGATGTTCATTAGGGATGCCCATCAATAAAGTACTTATTGCCTTTAACTCTAACCTCTTTTGTGCCTTTTCTTCAGCAGTTGTAGGAGCAACTGTAGTCTCATCACCTTCAATAACTTTTGTTATTGGAGGTGCATTACCATTCTCTATGACTTCACATAGAGAATAATCAATCATCTGGATGTATTGTTCCATCCTCATCCTCCAAAGCTCATACTCACCTGGTTTGAGCATAGACACTTTTGATGCAGCCACCATATGTGCTAAGTCTTGATCCATCTCTTTGTAATAAACAGACCTTGTGTGTAAAAGCAGTTTCTTCTTATTCAAAGCTTCTCAACAAGCTCTGATCCCACTTGTTGATGCCACTTGAGTAGATCTTGAATTCTTTAGCTTGTGTAAGGTTTAGTTATGCAAGATAAATCCTACACAACTATGGTAGAAACTTTGTAAAATATATCAAAGATTATGCGAAATCTAATCTTTGATCAATAAGAAGAATATGCAATAGAACAGTAATTCTAATGAACACACAGATTAACAAACAAAGCTTCAATATATTAATACGAATACTCTAATTAGTATTAGGGTTACAAAACCTTGAAGCTATAACAATATCAAAACAAAAGATTTCTAGATATCAAACTCTATGCCCTAGAACCTCCTTTTATACACCAAGGAGTCCTAGTCGATTTACAATATATTTCTAAGACTTAGAATATTCTCTATGATCTATTCTGTAAATAACTAATACTTATCACGTAAGTAATATTGTTCTTCAAACAATCTTTATCCTTTCTTCTGTCTTTATCCATTCTCTAACAGTAGAAACTCTTTCAGCAGTCTTAATCTTTGAGCAGTTGTAACTTTGTACCAGCAGCATTAACTCTGAACACCAGCAGTAGTAACTTATACACCAGCAGCATTAACTGTGTACAAGCAGTAGTAACTACTTAGAATATTTTCTTCAATCTTCACCAGCAGTACTAACTTTACATTAGCAGTACTAACATATACTAGCAGTACTAACTACTTAGCATATTTTTCATTGTAGTTAATGAACAACACTAACTTTAGCTTAGCAGTAGTAACACAAACCTTAGCAGGAGTAACTTCAAAATCATCAAGAAGTCTTTTAATCCCAAAAAACGAAGCTATGACGAAGGAGTTACGGGTTTTAAAAGATTTAGGTTTATAAAAATAGTTTTATAAACACATTTTGAATTTACTGTTTCAACTCAGATTTTTATAAAAACAATGAACATTTTATTTGAAAAGATTATTTTGTCACGATTTCATACATATAAAGAACACGCGAAACGGAATTAAAATGAGCAAGTTACGAGTTTTCAAAGATTTCGGATAAATAGAAATTACAAATACTAATTAATTTTTATAAATAATTTTCTGTAATTTTTATAAAAAGATAACATTCTGATAGAAATATAAAAAGTGGTTTACGAGTGTTTTCGAGTCCATTTGGACTATAAAAACGTTAAGAAATATTGTCGTATCATTTATATAATATTTATATACGTTTTTAACTTTATAAATATTATTTCATAAAACAATTAAATCATTTATATAATATCATTATATGAACAATGAAAATACTAAATCGAGTATTATTAACAAATAATCAATTATTGGACAACAATAATATTCTCTTTATGGATGCAAATACTTGGACATTTAATTAACAAGCGTGACTTAAACATTGTTTCAACTTTTTAAATTAAACAAAAACTGATAGGTGGTGATGTAACTCTATAACTTGCGATATTGTATTTATATTAAATACATTATACTTATACGACCTATAATTAATTAGGTTGCATTCCGGATCGTTTGCGATGATTACTTTATTGATTTTGCGATAATCACTGCTTTCACTAGAGGTGAGTTTATAGCCCCTCTTTCACTTGATTTACATTACTTTACAAATCTCGGGGGAGAATACATGCTCGTTACAACTTGTTTACATATCCATTTACAATCACTTTTACATACTCTTCTACATACTTGTTTACATACTTGATTTCGTAACTCATTTATATACTCGGATACATGAACGTTTACAGACTCATTACATGATTGATTACAAACTCAATTTTTATATCTCACGGTGAGGTACAACACTTGTTTTTACTTATGGACGCAACAACTTTACTTTTACTCGAATGATTACAGATTAGCTTAGGTTGCATGAACTGTTAATTACTCGGAGGGTAAGCGTGAATGTTATAAATAAATCTATTGGGGATTAACAACCCCCGTTCGGGTGATTAGCTCTCAGTAGTTCAAGATCGAACTAACGAACTTATACCATGTCGGATCACAACTAGCTTGGAGCCTCAAGGCCAACACAACATACTTATGAACTCTTATCGTTCCTTGAATAAAGTGGCATACTGATAAGTCTACGTCGCAGTTTCATGAAACTTAAGGGTATAATCGTAATCACACCTTATATTGCATACTAGGCAATACATACTTGACACATTTTAGGATATTGTGCTCATTACAACCATCATACTCTTTGAAACATTGCGGTCCAACATTCATACATACATTTTTGGTAATTATTATAACGATTGAAAGGGTCATACATACTTTACAAATCTTTGATTCCAACATTTTAACAAACGCATTTTTTGTGATTCGTATTTACACGCATTTTAAAAACCTATATATTTGAATTTATGCGTTGCAAGTCTTATATGGGCGGGACTTGCAACACATTAAATTTGTATATATTGTTTTTGTTTTACATTTACATTTACATAAATCTATGAAGTCACCAACTTTATGTTGACACTTTTAAGTATGTTTTTTCAGGTGAATTAGATGCTTGGCTTACTTGATGTACATTGGAGTCTAAACAATACAATATTACTTTTCAAATGACACATTTAGAGGTCGTTCTCTCACATTTTGTGCAAAGGTACTCATGAAGTAACGCTCCCGGACATACTTCCGCTGCGACCCAATTTGGGGGTGTTACAAATCTTTTTCACTTTTTATCAACCATTGACCTAACGATTGCTTTGTCATGCCATGAAACAACTGTCACACCCCCAAACGGGGCCTAGACGAAAAACGTGTCCGAGGGCGTGACGTCATAACAATCCGATCACAAAGCAATAAAGAACGACCACTAATCATGGACGTTTGAAAAAGTTTACTCGTTGCATAAGGTAAAATAATTTAAGTTTTATAGCCCATAATAATTAAGTTAAAAGTAGCGGAAGCATAACAAAGTTTTAATAATGACAACGAGTAAATAAGAGATAAATCTTGAAATTGGCGAAGTCACATAGCACATAGACTCCACATAGCATCAAGAATCAATCCAAGCTAAGCACCTGAGAAAACATGTTTAAAAAACGTCAACACAAGTTTTTTGAATTCATAGGTTTAAGTGATACAAGAGTGGACCACAAGATTCAAAACGTATGTACTAACTATAACAAATACAGACATCACATAAAAAGCATTATGTTTTGAGCACTAAGCTCATCGACACTGCAGCTAATTAATCAACATGAGGGCATGCTTCTTCCTGTTTATATATTCTTGCCTAACCGGTGTCCCAAACCAAGACCACCATAGTGTTACAAACGACATACATATACCGTTTGTCTTCGTTAAGTGAAGCACAGCGATAGGGATATATACGTCCCCAATAGATACTATTAATTCACTCTCGCCCCTCCACCGTCCCTCCGGTCGAGAAACTAAAGTTCATGAAAGTTGGGCAGTAGTTCGGGTTGTTAGCAAACTTAGCAAACCATAAACTGTAAAAATTGCGTAAAGAACTTGTTTCCAATTTAAACGCAAACAATGTTCTCACCCCCAATAGTATAAAGCGTTTGTAAATCAGTAAAAGTGTGGGCTATGACTCACCTTAGCAAGGGGAAGCGATATCCACAACAATGATGAAGATATAGAGGAGGTCTAAGTAGCCGCGACCTAGAGTAAGTATGGGTATGACTTAGCATTTATCAAAGAAACAAGTAAAGCATCCATGTTCATCATTTAAAGCATCCAAGTGTGTTTGCGTTTTAGTAATAAAAGACTTTGAAACTTTACCATGTCTTAGTTAAATTCCGACACTTGCAAAAAGTTACTATTTTTAGAAACTTTCCCTTTTAGGAAACTTTTTAGTTTCAAAACGTTAATAGCGTCCCCTATTTTCTTAAGTTTCCATATTTTACAAATCGCTTAAACAATTCTAAACCGCCTAATCCTTATGTTTAAATCGCCTAAATGTCCGTTTCGTACCATTTTTAATAATCCTACTTTTTATTAAAATCGGCATCTCAAATAACCTTTCATGACGTTTCTAGTTGTTCTAACTAATTACCTAACATTTCTATATGTTTCGCTCGCATTTAAAACATCCAAAATCGTCCGAAAGTGCCCGAAACCCCCTTTTTCTTTTCCAATCAGCAAGCATTATTTAGAATTTTTCTTAAAAATCTATTTTTCCGATTTGTGGTAAAAATGTCTCTCGTTTTTGACTTTTAGGCTAAGCGGTTGCCAACATTATAGTAAAATCTCATTCCGGACAACTTTCGTGTTTTATACTTAGGCCGATTCGGACCCGAAGGGCTCCGAATCGCCCGTTTTAGCTGCTGATCTGGTCATTACATTTCCATTTTCGCCGAAAAATGTTTCGAGTTTCATTTGGCCATAACTTGGCCGTTTTAAGTCCGATTTTAAAGTGTGATATATGAAAAATTATCTATTCGAAATGAGCTCTTCGAAAACTACTTTTACGCCTAATGAAAACATTTTTAAGTCGCTCAAAACCACCAAACTAATTTGGGACAGCAAGTATGGTTTGCCGAAATACGACCAAAAATCAACCCAACTCGCATATTCAACCTTTATTTACAACTAATCCACCACAAAACTAACCTTAATCCAACATAATCTCTATTGTTGCAACTCTCATCAACTCTCGATCTCACCAAGAACATATTACAAAACATAAACATAAAGTGGTAACAATATTTACTTCCATTTTATAAAAGATGACAAATATTACTTATTTCTTTTGTAAAAATTATCACAAACACATGGATCTTTAATAATAACAATAGATCTATAAGAACATAGATAAAACCAACAAGGATTCAAGTAATACTTACAAATCAAGAAGAGCAAGTAGCAAGGACACTAGATCTATACCCACAAACTATAGATCTATAAAAACCCCAAATAAATCTTGAAACCCTAATTTTATGATTCTTGAAAACTCTTGAAAACAACCAACTAACACTTGGATCTACCTTAGATAACCTTAGAAATGAGTTTAGAATACTTGGATCTTGCTAGAAATCAAAAGATATGGATGGTGTATGTTGGTGTTAGTTGTGCCGTGAGCTAGGAGCAAGGAGGAGGGAGAAAAGATTTTTGTTGGAGACTTGGAAGTGAAATGAAAACCCTAAGTTGAAGTATAGTGTGATATATATAGGTAAGAGCTAGGGTTTGATGGGTTAGTTGGTGTATACAAGTGACCAACACACCAAGAGTGTGTGTGATATGTGGTTCGGCCAACAAGGGCTCACAAGGACCATGATGGTTCAAATTTTGTTATCTTGGCTCACATTATGTATAACATCTTTTCTAGTTGGTAAAAATGGAGTCAAAGGTGTAAGTATTGTGTAAGTAAACACATGGGGTTCCATACTAGTGATATGTGCATGAGAATGACTCATTCATAAGTCATTTTCTCATCTTCCATGCACACATGGGTGGGACTTTCAAAATAAGATGCCAAATCTTTTATTTTTGAGTCCAAGTATACTTGTTGTTGTAGTTTAGGCGCCACATTTGGCTAGGGTAAAAGAGATGAACGAAATTTTTAGGCTTAGGGTATAATATTATCGATAACTTGAGTTTACACGAAAAGATTTTGAGTTTTCGGGGTTCCGTTTGGTCAAAAACGCGAAAAACGCAATTTAAAGGATAAAACCTTAAAATTAATATCGGAAGCGACTAAAAATCACGAAACACTCAGGAAAGCTAATATAACACATATAATGCCTAAATAAATTTTTAACCGGTGCCGGAACGCGTCCGGTGACGTTTCTCAGTTTTTACGCAGTTTAGTTCCTCGGTAAACTGTCAGATTTCAACGTAACGAATAAAATTTAAAGTAGATGACCGGAGTGGGTCGGAATACTAACCGGGAATTTACGGGGTGTGACAATCATAGCACGAATAATACCATATTTCTTCCATGCATTCTTTACATAATGTTCAACAACCGAGAATGCAACTCTCTTGCCCAAAAAGCAACCATAAAAGCTGAATTCAAAACGTGAATGAACTTCCAAAACCGAAGACAACGAAATTTGAACTTCAGCCATGTCATTAGGAGGTTTGCCCGAGTCAAAGGATCTAAAGTTAACCTTTCGATTAACTGATTTATCATTAACCACACTAGCAAATGATGTTGGGGTTGTTTGTACAACCGATTCAACCACGACATCAGTACCATTTTCATTCTCCAAAATAAACCCATAAGGTGAAGATGAATGTTCCATATGAGTAGGTTTTAATGGCAAACCATCATCTCCCACAAGCACAAGTTTTCCATCAATCATTTGTTTTTCTATTGCACTAATTTTTGCTGTTAACGAAATTGGGCTGCCACAAGACTCGGACAAGCTAGGGAACGATTCTAAATCATTCGTATTCAACGCCTTATGCACCTCCTTGTTTCCATCAAATAAACCACTCTTCATTGTTTTATACCATGAGCTCACATCGATCAAGGGATATGTTTATTCGCCACAGTTTCCAAAGGAAGGGTCCACTTTTTTACGTTTTGTTACTCGTATGTTTATTTTAAAAACAATTAAGTACAAACGATGTGGGTGAATCCCAAACTACGAACATTTTTTTTTGCTTTTGCACCAATTTACTTTTAGAACAACAATGTTTAACAACTAAAGTAAATACATATAGCAGGGTGAGCAGAAGAAACCGAAAAAACCGAAACCGAACCGAAAACCGAAAAAATCAAACCGAAAAAACCGACCGAAACTAGAAACCGATGGTTCGGTTTTAAAAATTTTAAATTAATATTTATTTTATGAATGAAATTATTATAATATATATTATCTTAATGTTTATATATATATATGTTTGTCGTATACGTGTGTTTACTTGACAATATATCATTACAATGACAATGATCATACTATGTGTATTTTCACATGCATGTGTGTGTCTCTCATTTATATGTGTATAATTGTAAAAATTTGTATAAACATTATTAGGCTCATATTGACAAAAAAAATAACTAATTTTCTACGTGAAACAAGTTTATTAATATAAATTAGTAACAATCAAATTTAAACGGTTTGAAACCGAAAAAATCGAAAAATCAAACCGTAAAAACCGAGAAACCGAAAAAACCGAACTGCCAAAAACCGAGCGGTTTCGGTTTTTGGTTTTATAAAAACCGAATATTTCGGTTCGGTTTCGGTTTTAGCCAAAAACGGTCCCAAACCGAACCGTACACACCCTTATAGCAAACTATCATAACCATAAAAATCTTATAAGCGCATCATGATCTATAAACATGTTAAAATCACATTAAAATAAAAATAAACATAGTATAAAAAAACTTGCTTCAATTGTTTGGATAATGATAATGGTTGTTCATGTGAGTGTTAATGTTAAATAATCTTCAAACGCTTAAATAAATAATTGGTGTTTCAATGGATTAATAATTAGCGTTTAGGCCTTAGGGTAGAGGATTTAGTTTTTTGAATGAAAACAGGTCGGTCATCTTTATAGGATATAACCTTTTGCTACAAGTCGTGTTTTGTTGCGAATTACAGTTTAGTCTTCATCCTTTTTGTTTTTTCATAACCACTTTAGCTTGATTACGTTCTTGTCAAAAGGTTTGTCAACGAGTTCTCAGACTTGTAGTCTGTCAAACTGATGAAGTTCATCCTGCATTGCTTCTATCCATAACCACTTTAGCTTGATTACGTTCTTGCCAAAAGGTTTGTCAACGAGTTCCCAGACTTGTAGTCTGTCAAACTGATGAAGATCTTTGGTATGTGCTTAATTACACATACCATTTCCATTAAAAACGGACTTAAAAGACTAAAAACGTACCAAAGATACATTGTATT
>BQNB010149862.1:0-16114 GCA_026074375.1 Tanacetum coccineum
ATTTGCTTATTTATGCCTTTTATGGTTATGTGTTTATCTATTTTCAACAACCAAGCCTTAAATCACCTTTAATCAGTTTTAAAAAGGACATTTAAAACTTAAAGGGGTGTTTGGGTTAAGGGTACAAAACGGGTCATATTGGTTTAAAAATACTTTGGGTCACTTGGCTTTCTTTTGCAAGCTGTTTTTAAGTATTTTTAATCTGTTTTTAGAGTTGTTTAAGTCTAAAAGTTTGTTTTGAGTTTTTATAAGTGGTCTTTGAAAACTGTGTGACAAAAACAGTTTTAAGAGCTTATTTCCATAAGGCTTTTAAATCTAGCTTTTGAGTCTTGTTTTAGTGTCATTTTTATGTCCTAATGCAGTATTAAAGCTTTCATTTAGTGTATCCTTGTTATGTTAAAATCTGTCCACTCTTTTTAAGTCCATTTTTAGTTTCAAAAGTCATTTTTTAAATCTAATTATCAGCTAGTTAAACTTGTATTTAAGTCTTTAAATTTTGTGCACAAGCTCATTAGGAGCTTGTCTTCACCTGTTTTAACTTTGTTTTCCATTTTAAGCTTATTTTATGGCTTATTTATAAGCCTGCATTTTTTCCTTTAAGATTGAAAAAGTCAAATCAGTGTATGATGATTGAGACTAGCCACTTTCCCTTAGCTTTTTCTTTCCTTATTTGAGCTTCAAACCTGGTTTTCTTTGTTTTCCTAGAAAGATAATAAGCCAAACTATAAGCTCTTATAAGTTGTTAGCCCTAAGGATGCCTTTTTAGTGCTTAAAAATAAGCTTTAAATCTGTCCCTTAGGCTGCACTGCATCATGTTTTAGACCAAGTGCTTATTTGATCTTTTTGGCTTATTTTCCTTATTCCTTGGCTTATTATTATTTGTATTAGCTTATTAGGTGTTAGGGTCTATCTGCCTTAGCTTAGTTTTCATTTCCTTTAGCTTATTTTCCCTATAGTACTTAACAGTTTAGCATAGCTTAGGCTTAGTTGAAAAAAGTAGAAACTGCGTTTTAGTTACATAAATGGTTTTCAAATTTTTTGTTCTTTGCTTTTTTAGAAAGCCCATAAGCTAGGCTTTAAGCTAGCACAAGCCCCAAAGCCATAAGGATCCTTTTAGGGCTTAAAAATAAGCCCTAAAGGTGCCCCCTTAGGCTGTTAGGTCTGCCAGTTTTAGCACCCCTTGCTTATTGGCTTATTTAGCCTTTTTGCTTAATGTTACTTGCTTATTTTGTTTGAATTTGCTTTTTAAGTGTAGTTTTCCATCTATGTTTGCTTATTTAGTCATTTGCCTAGCTTATTTGTCCTAGAAATAGCCAACAGTTAAGCCATTTGGCATTTGGTGTGAAAAGCTCATATCTGCCCATTTAGTTGCTTATTTCCTTACTTATTTTTAAGTTATAAAAAAGTTTTCTTTTTTAATGTTGCTTAAATTTTCATAATTTATAAGTTTTAAAAAAAAAGAAAAAAAAAGTTTTACCAAAAAGGAGAGACCAGGCTCGAACCCCAGACCTCCCCCTTTCATACCAAATGCCTCACAAGCACACTCAGTTACCACTTTGCTACAATAGCTCATCCTTATAATCACTTTTTCCTTTTTTGGTTTATAAGCATTTTCGGCTTATTCCAGCTTATTTCAAATAAGCTGGCTACCCAATTTTATTTTTCATAGATTATGCTCATCTTGAGCTATTTTCCACAATTTTTTTAGAATTTTCCATAAAAGTTTACTATTTTTAATCATTTATTTTCTTTAAAATTGTTTTTTAATTATTAAAAACTAAAAAAAAACTAAAAAAATATAATTCTTTTTTAGAAAATTTTATTTTATCATTTCGCATCTAGAAAAATTATTTTTGCTTTCGTAAGGTCATTTTTGCAAAATTTGAGTTTTTAAAGAACGGGTTTCGAACCCCGTTCTCGTTTTTAGGTTTTAATCACTTTTAGCTTTCGTTTTTAGTTTTCCTTTAATCGTTTTTGCATTTTATTCGTAGAATTAGTTTCCAAATCCAAAAATCTTCTTAATCCCATTCAAACGCGCGATCACAAACGTTCACGATTTTCAATTTGCACCTCGACGGGAAGAACGACCCAGGGGATTTTGATCTTACTTTGGATAAAAGTAATTGATTTGAATCTTTCGGAATACTTATCGTACTATAATTGAATTATAATCTTGAAATTATCCTTATATATTTATTATATTTATTATAATTTATATATACAAAAGGCTAGTTTTAGGCATTATCAATTAGCAAGCAAGAATAAGCAAAATTAAACAGTAAATAAGAAGTAATAAGCAATAAGAAGTTTTAAGCAAAAAACGAAAAGAGAGAGTACCTTGCCCTTTGCTCTAAACAAGGGCAAATAAGCTCTTAAGAGCTTTGTCTACAAGCTCCAGCTTATCAAAGATAAGCTGGTAAAACCCATAAGCCCTTCTAAGTTTGGCTTATCATCCATATAGATTTAGAGTGATTTTTAGTGAAAAAGGACTTAAGCTATATAAACTATGAAAAAGTTTATCTAACTTAAGTTAAAAAACTTAAGTAACAAGTAAAACAGCTTAAGATAGCTTATAAAACATTTTTATAACATAAAATGCATTAACATAAAAACAGGATTTTAACATAAAAACTTAAATTTCATTAACTTAAAAACAAGAGTACAAGACTTTTAAAAAAGTACAATAAGTTGAAAAACTTAGAAAAGCTATAAATTACAATAAGTTAAAGTACTAAAAAGCTAGATAAAAAATTGATATAAAACTAGATGCTCTTGGTTACCAATGGTCTTCTCTTTTATAGCCGAATGAGAAGGTTCTAGGTCTTGAAGGTGTGTTTCTTGTATGAGTGAGCTCGAAGTCTTCATTATAGCCCTTCATATTGCTTTGGCTCTAAGTTCTTGGATCACAGCCTTTGAATTGGTCCTTATCTCATTAGCCAATCAAAAAGTAGAGGATTGCCAAGGTAGAATTGGAGGTTTGTGAAGTGGGGTTGAGTTGTGAGAGTGATGGGTGAACAGTAGGGTCACAAGGATAGTGATGGGTTTTTGGGGAAGAGGGATAAACAGTGACTTAGCGGAAAAAGGTTTAACTGGGTTTTGGGATAACAGAGTAACGGGGTTAGGGGATAGGGACTAACCAGGTTAGTCCTTAAGGACTAACGGTGTAATACCTTAAGGACTTGTGGTGTAAAAGGTTTAAGGTTGTATGGTTAAGTGTTGTAATGGGCTTAGGATTGGGCCGGTTTAAATGGTTTTAGATTTGGGCTTTTTTTTACTTGTAAGACTTTTAGATAAAGTCTTAATGGGCTGACCCGGCCTATTAAATGGGTGCGGGTTGGCCCGATAAGGTTTCTTTATTTTTAGCTTCGTCTTTGACTTGTTGACTTGTTGACTTTGACTTTGATTTTGACTTTTTACGCTCTTTCCATTCTTGTGCTCGGTTTTGTCGGTTTTGGCTTTATTTTTTGGTCATTTAGGCTCGTTTTAATAGGTAAAAGGTATGTGTAATTAAGCACATACCAATAACACTAGTGTTATCTTCTAAGATCATAAAATCACATTTGTAGGTGAAACTTCCTATGAAGACCCTTAATCCTCTTACTCTTCCTACAAAGTTGCTAATTTTATTTGGGTTCGATGGTTCTTTTCTTGGTCCTAGCTTATAAGTCATGATCCGATTATATTGATTCCTCGACATGAAATTGATTGGGGACTCTATGTCTATGTAAGCGTGTTTCTTGCAGATGTGTCTGATCATGCAAGAGATCTTGGTGTTGCTAGAGTTTTCGGCCCTTATCTTCCCCTTCACCCAAGAAGGTTAAGGATTCTCTAGCAACCATTCATGATATATAAGCTCTTTAATAGCAGGGGGAGAGTTGTAGTATTTTATATCATCGTCTTTTTCTTCCTCGGTCTCATCATCAAGTACTTCCCGAACAACCTTCTACTTCCTCGTTGGTTTTTCATTTCACCCCTTCCTTGCTTATCGCCATAACTACCAAGTTGTGTTCATGAGAGTTGGTTTGATGAGACGTCTTCGTCTTTCGTATCACTGTTCTTGCTGAGGATGACGATCAAATTGACGAAGTAAACGCGTTTTGGGGCTGACAAATTCTTGTTTAGTTCTTTTATGGATGCGGGAGAGAGATATTTTGGGGAGAACAACTTTGACGGGCTCTTGATTCCTTTCTTTATGAGTTCTTCTCTTTCGACATGAGTGATTGTTGCAATGCTTTTGGGGGCCATGGAGTTTTGTGCATTTTCAGGGGTAGATACGTCATTGAGTTTTTCAGACATAGTTTTACAAAGAAGATTAATCTTTCCAATCATGTCGTCCTGTTGTTATCTGAGTTGGGTTCTAAGGTGAGATAACCTCTTCTCTTGGTTAGAGTCGAAATTAAGTAATGCCCTTTCAAGCTTCATTTGATAACTAGAGGAGTGGACGGAGATCAATCCGTATTGTGGGCTAGTGAAGGTTTGGGTATGTGCCTAGTTGAAATTTGGTTTCTCTTTCCAGGTGTTGGTGGCATCATTGAAATTCCCTGGTCCTTGGTTTGGAGTGAACCTCTTACCTCTCATTTCGTTCGTACGCGAGGATGCGTAGTCAACACAAGCTTGTTCGGGATCTTCCATGCAATACTGAGTGTCGTGAGGACCACTGCAGATTTCACATGAGGTAGTGATTTTGTTCACTTGAGTAGGTTGTGTCGGAGCAAGATGAGCTTCCATCAAGCGTTGGACTTGATTTTCGAGCTCGATCAGGCGGCGGTCAGATGTACTCGGGACATCTTGAGGCAAAGCGATTGCCTTGACCGGCTTAGCGAAATCCCTTGGGTTGTTCCAATTTTTGTTGTCATAGAGGGTGAGGTCCTGTAATAATGCTCAAGATTCTTTGGTGTTTCGGTCCTGAAGCTTACCATCGGCCGATTGGTTAATGATTCGTCTTGTGACGGGATTGACATGGTCATCAAAAATTTAGACTTGGAGCCAAAGGTCTATGCCATGATGAGGGACTTTTTGGAGTAAGTCCTTGAAACGAGTCCATGCTTCGGATAAAGATTCTCCATGACGTTGTTGGAACATCAGGATATCATTGTGGAGTTTTGCGGTCCTTCCTCGTGGAAAGAATTGAGCAAGGAATCGGGTAGTAAGATCCTCCCATGTGGTGATGGATCCTGTTGGAAGACGTTCAAGCCAATTGCTAGCTTGATCGCGAAGGTAAAATTGAAATAAACGCAGGCGCGTTCTTTCCCTATTTTCACCATCAAGGTCAAGTGAGTCCACAAATTTAAGGAAATCCTTGATGTGTTGGTTTGGATCCTCAGACCGAAGTCCGTAGAATGAGCATTCGTTTTGCACCAACCGGATGGTGTCGGATCGAAGAGGTACCTTGTTGTTCCCTACGTAGAGCTTAATGGTATTCCTATAGCCCTCGTGGCTAGGTTTGGAGTAGTCTCCTAGAGTGCAGATAGGATTCTCATCTCCCATGGTGGTTGATGAGAATGGGTTATAAAACAAATAACACGAAGAAAAGATAGACTATGAGAAAGCTAATATGAGGAAATTAAAGTCTTACTTGAAAGGATTCAAGCAAGTATAACTAAGCTAAACTATGATCAAAACCTAACTATTCCCCATGCAACGGCGCCAAAAACTTGATGCGGTTGTCGTAAGGGACTTCTACAAGAAGTATTACAACTCCCTAAGCAGAGTACCTAACCGTTGTAGTAGTAGTATAGGCATGACTCGAGGGTTGTTATCGTTCTCTAGGATAGGTTGGGAAGGCTTGATCACGGTCTAACAGAATTCTAAGGGTTGAGAGAAGATTATTTGTGTGTCTTTTATATTTTATGAAAGTAGTAAATCATATAGTTGAGAGACTTGGTTTGGTTTTAGCTATTAAACTAAATAATAAACTATGCTAATGGTGATAACAATATAATAAAAGATTATGTTCATTTAATCATGTATTACTCCCTAGATTGCTTCTCATAGTGTTGTTGCTTTGTCACACTTGTGATGATCTACGTGACTATTTACTAAGTTATGAACGAATTACACGAACCCGCTGTCTATTTAATTTTTCGTTGAGGCAAAACACAAAGTAAGGTAGTATGAAGACTATTACCCGGCCCCTAATAGTTTATTAAATTCATTTGAAATATATTAAAAGTGGATCAACAATATTAAGGGGCAAGGTAGTATGAAGACTGTTACCCGATGGTATCCTTTCTACACAATCATGTTCTCATAGACATATCAACAACGATATAGACAAAAGCTGGTTTTCTAAGACCTAACATGCATATTCATCACAAGAAGCAACACCACTAAGATCTACATTCTAGGTTTCATACAATCATAAATGAACACAATAGAAGGTTTAGCAAAGCATGTTAAAAATAAAGCAAGAGCAAATAAGAATCAGAAAACAAGACATATTGAATGATTAAGATAGTCTTACTTGATTAAAACATGAATTGAAGGAAGTACAATAGTGTTTTGAGGCCCTAAAATCATCCCTAACAGCTGCTAAACGAACTAGGGTTCGTCCCTGTCTTTTACTCTAAAGTTACACCTTTAAAACCCTAAAAATGGATTTGTATATATAGATAAATTGCTACGACGGCATCGTGTTTTAATTGTGACACCATCATAAGTAGAATCTTCTAGATCTGTATGCGAGTCGGTGCGTGCTGACGCTGTCATGAAATGTTGTGACGACGTCACTAAGTGGGTTGTGATGGCGCCGTGTAGAGTTGGTGACGCTGTCTCTAGGCTCTGTGAGCACAAATCTTCAAGAGTCTTGGCGTTGGTCCGTAGTCTTGTTCGTTTCTTCTTAAAATGAGCCCAAGTCACGTGTATTTCCTCTAAATGCCTTCCAAATGCTAAATACCTAAAAAGGAACGATTAAGTACCTATTTTGGGCATAAATGCACGATTTAGGGGGTTAAATGACCCTAGAAAAGTGTATAAAATGACACCTCATCAAATACCCCTACACTTGGGATTTGCTTATCCTCAAGCAAATAGGCACCCACTATCTGCCCATTTAAACTGAACATTCAGCCTCTTAACCACATATCAGTCAAATCCATACCAAACACTTAAAATACAAGTTCAAAAGAAAGCCAATACACGACCTGCCCGATTCTTAATCACCCTAGAACAACAACAAAAACACAACTTCGCATTTACCAATAAACAATTCAAATCTAGGATTTGGCTTTCTCATGCAATCCATATCATCCATGCAGAAACCACGAGATTTAGCGAAGCCCAAAACACAGTAGAATCACCGTAGGTAATCTAACCTCAGTCCCTTACGATACTTTGAAACAAAATGCACGCCCTAACACCTGAAAACCAACACTACGCCATGAAAACTTAAAACTCTAATCCCTAACAAAAACCAAGGCCAATGCTAAAACGACAAATAAATAGTGTATCTGTTAATGAACTCAACAACCACCACGTTTCCTCTAAACTAACACGTCTTGCAGCCACATGTACACCTTCAGAGGCTTTAACATTTTTCAATGGCAATCTACAAACCACAAAAGAAACCTCAACATCTGTTTACACACATCTGTTATATTAGCTTGTAGCTAACTTTTAAACTCACATGAATTCAACATCTGAAGCTTATGCAGCAAAAACACATTATTCACTAACAAATTAAAGGGTGTTTGAAAATGGTTTTGCAACCCTTTAGTAAACCAGACAGAACTTATAAATCCTACCCGTAAAAGATTTACACTATGTCACTTCAAATAACATATATGAAGACCAACCAAGAATCAAAAACCACAACAACCCTTTAATCTTGAAATCAGTTGTTGGACAGAACACTGGGTTACTGCATTACGCACATTCAAAACTTCTATGAAAAACCAGATTATATAACCTACATTCTTATAATAGTTTGCAAATGTTAATACTTTTTTGGGAAGAATCCAAGCCTTAAATACCAACCTCAAGTAACAAGCATTCAGCTCACAATCCAATATGGAATAATCATAAAACATTAACAAATCCATTAAAGGACACATTTCATTTAGATTAAAACTATAACATTAACATTAGATACAATATACTTCTACATTCATAGATTTTCAAAGATTCATCCAGACTACAAACTCAACTTATTAAATTCAAACTACTTAACTTAATTAACCCTATCATCAACTCTTAACAAAAGACACCACACCCCTCACTAACCAAACTCTATCGCTTCCTAAATACTTCCACCATGTCTTCCTTTATAGCGGATACTCCTCCTTGGTAGTTAAGCAAATCATGCATGACAAGCCATTAAGCTTATTATTTTTCAGCCTCCTTGCTTTCCTTTGAACATCAAGCTATGATACACTACGAATGATCATTCACCATAGCCCTACATTTCATAACATCATGACATTCAAATGGGAATATGCAAAAGTCTTTAGCAGTCTCAACTTATCACGGCAGCTGGTTAGATAGGCTTTGTTTTGAAAAATTTGTTACAAGAAAAATAACTTCATGTAATTGGTACCTCGTCTCTACCTTAAAATCATCAAGATCATCAACGGCAGCCTAAGCAACTGACCTCTGATGAACCAGAAAGTTGCCATTTGACAAGATATACTTTAGATTTGGGGTTGAGTGGTTGTGTAGTAAATCTTGAGATTAACCTAGCTAATGGTGATATATATAGACGATTTTTGTGGTGAAAATCGTCTCATAAAACCATCATTAAACTTGACGGTCAAATCATATAAATGCTAGAACTAATAGCTAACACTTTCTCAAAGACACAAACTAAACCCCTTAACTAATAGCTAACATTTTCTCAAAGGCACAAACTAAACCCCTTAGAATTTTAATTTAACCATAAAGGAACCCTCAACTACACAATCTCTTACATTAGCGGACTAGGGACATAATTGCGTTACATTAGGTTCAGATGGCTGTCCGTAACTATGTCAAATAACACCAATCGAAAACAAACATTACTTACAACACGCACAATTAAACGAATTAAATAACTATTACTGCCCTTCGTTTAAATTTATTTAGAATCTCATTTTTGGTTAAACCTCGCATTCAACGCCCCGGACACGATTAACATTGCTTGAACTCATATTCAAACACTCACATTATTTCATGACAACTTAACTACGTATTAACTACTCGCAGACGTCTTTCAAACCTGACCCCCAAGGCCCAAGGTATGAACTTATACTATGCTTCGCATAAGTAAAAGTTAGATTTTACACAAAACATGCCCGATGCAACGTACAGATCCGAACGCCTCGTAGATTATTAAAAGTAAATATACATTGTTATAACCAAGGCTGTTAAACTAGCGAGTTTACACGTAAGATCGTACGATCTTACGTGCCCACCTGATAAAATCGTGTAGGATCGCATCAGAGGTAGGATCGTAAGTAGGATCGTAAACTCGCACGTAAGATCGTAAGATCGCGTGTCGATACGAGTTTACCAAATTACCTACTTACTAGCCCATTACTTTTTTTAGGCCCAAAAAAGAACAATACGAGTCCGCTCGATCTAAGTAGTAACAAGTGATGACATTTTATTTCAGTTTTCTAATCAATAAACCTAATTATCTACTTTCTCCGAATTGAAATTACATTAAACAAATTAGGGTTCTTCTTCTCATGTTTCTTTCACGTAATTGTTGTTTTTTCTTTTACCTTTTCATAGTTTTAACTATTAACATTTAAGTTTTAATTTAGATAGTTTAATTGTAGTGATGTACTTTGTTTTGAGACGTTTATTACGCATGTTATGTAATTTTATTCTTCTAAATCGTGAATGTGACGATTGAAAATTTACTTTTTTGTGTTTTACTTTTATTTTGGTATTTTAAATTTGAACTTTGACATTTTCAAAAGAATATTATATAAATTTATCTTTGATGATGAGTAAAATTAAAATAGTTTGACTCGTTTATCCTTTGCTTACAGAACATGATAAATTGGTAGGATCTTTACGATCTCGATCGATCTTACGATCTCGATCCTGCAAAAGCCAAAAACGATTCCCAGTTGGTTGGATCGCGATCCTGTCAGCCATGGTTATAAACGCACATCTTATTTGAGCTAAAAGGCAGTTACTTTGCTATGATAACTATATTGATGACATGGTAAATTTAACGCTATTGTTCTTGAACGGAGGGATAGTGTATGAGCCTACATTATCACAACATATTATGTGTCAAGATACTAGACTACACACACAAATCGGCTCCGACACAACATGTGAGCATATATTTCAACGATATACACTTGCTTTCAAACTGATAAAATTAAACAAAATACAAAGTATAATATGGCAATCGAAGCTCATAACGTTAGGGTGATCGGAGAAGGTCGGGAGACCGTGGTTCTCGGCCACGGCTTTGGCACGGACCAATCCACATGGAAACATTTAGCCCCGCACCTAGCCACCGGTTCCAACTACAAGGTTGTCTTGTTTGACATGATGGGTGCTGGAACTACGAACCCGGAGTTCTTTGACTTTGAGCGCTACTCAACCCTCCAAGGTCACGCTTTTGACTTGATAGCTATACTTGAAGAACTTCAAGTTAAAAAATGCATATTTGTTGGCCATTCCTTGTCATGCATGGTTAGCCTCGTCGCCTCCATACTTCGTCCTGATCTTTTTGTTAAGCTTGTCATGCTAAACGCTTCTTGCAAGTAAGTATTTATTGCTTGTTTTTGGCATTTGACATATGATTAAACCAAATAGTTCTGTAATTATTAACAAAATTATTTTATCACTACATAGTAAGACATATAATTATCTACCCAAATATGCCCCAATTTATTATATTTTTATTTATTCCTCGTTATGATTCATAGACAGATTGATATTTCCTTTAATTTCCTTGTTTCATTATAAATTGGATAGGTTTGTGAACACCCATGATTTCTATGGAGGATTTGAGCAACACGAAATTGACCAGCTCGCAGAAGCAATAACAAACAACTACCTTTCATGGTGCTCGGGTTTTGCACCACTAATAGTCGGCGGTGATATGGACTCAGTGGCGGTACAAGAATTTAGCAGGACTTTATTTAACATGAGACCAGATATTTCTCTATGCACTTTTAAGATGATATTTGAAAGTGACTTAAGGAGTTCGTTGTGTATGGTTTCGGTGCCTTGTCATATAGTCCAAAGTTCTAAAGATATGGCTGTTCCAAGCACTGTGACAGATTACCTACAACAGAATATTGGAAGCAAGACCATTGTGGAGATCATACAAACTGAAGGTCACATACCTCAACTTAGCTCCCCATATATCACCATACCAGCTCTCCTTCGCCACATACAGTGTGACATTGCAGTTAGTTAAAAACGTACAAATGTTACGTATAAATAATGTATAAGAATTGTCTTTTCAATCCTTGTTGTTATGGTGTTATATAAGTAATTAAGTATTGTACTTTTCCAATAGAAAATATATAACGTAAATTGTTTTTGCAAAGAGAGAGCCTGGTCGTGCAACTTGGACATGTGGTTTTCTTACATATATATTACTTAGATCCTTATAGTGATTAGTAACTTTTAGGTTACGGAATTGATTACTGATACATGCATGAAGTTAAATACCAAGTCCAAACCCATTTCTCCTTTACCGTTATGAAGAAGAATTACAAAGCCCAAATCCAGTGAAAGAATCCTATCTCCATGTTCCATGCATGCTGCATGCACATGAGCTACTATTATCATGCAATATTTTAAGGAGCAATGCTAAACTCACACAAACTTTACAAACAAAAATCCATATATACATATGTCATGTGAGGTGTACCAACTAGATTTGCTTTGTAGTTTTCTCTTTCTTTGCTTTACATTTCCTATCAAGTGAACTTTTATGTGTTAGATATTTCTTTTGTAAAAAAATTATGTGAGTATAGAATTTCTTATTTTAGATTCCGTTTTCTGTTTAGTTTTCTTGGTAGTTAGTTTTTCTGTACCTAGATTTTAGCATAACATTACTTGTTTTCTTTCCTATATATATATGTAATCCTTGCGCTAAGTTCAGAGAAAAAAAAGAAGAAAAGTTTAGTTCAAGATTAGTTATTAATTTACTTGTAAGTTTAGTTATCATTTAAGGAGAGTAGTCATCTCAAATAGATCTTCTATCAATAGTGCTTTCATTCATTCTTACTATGCCTCCGTCAATCGAAGAGTCCATGGCCTTTATGGCCAAGAACCTCACGAAACTTGTCGCTACACAATGAACAACTAACCGCATCAAACGCCAAACTCAATCTCATTCATATAAGGGGAACTTACACCACAATATATGCACGGACTATCGGCTCTTATTAGCCAGGACGATTAAACCTTGACAAACCATAGGATCGTTTCTCACTGCTTCCACTTCCTCTATCACCAAGATCAAAAAGGAAGTCGACACACAAGCTCAAACACCCAATTCCGTGTTGCCCGCTCCACTTACCAAACCGATTCACAAAATGCCAAAAGTCCAAAACTAAACCAACAAAGCTCTATGAACTTGCATCCTTGCCGATCTCGTCAAGGACATGTTAGCCAATTTTTGTTGCGTAAAAACAATTTTTGTCGGTCACCAATGCCATCCACCAAAGTTTGTTTTTTCTCCAAACCAAACCGAAACCACCTTGGAAGCTATGTGACACGAGGTACACAACCATGAGCTTTGAGGACAATGCTCGTTTTAAGGCGTAGAGTATTGATACATACATGAAGTTAAATACCAAGTCCAAACCCATTTCTCTTTACTGTTATGACAAAATCCAGTCAAAGAATCATATCTACATGTTCCATGCATGCACATGAGCTACTATTATTGATTGTGTAATATTTGGCATTATCAGGCTTCAATGATGATCGAAGAGTATCAGGGTGGTGTTTAAACTGTCAAGTCATTGATAACCTGTGACAAAACAAATGAAAACACTACATTAAGTGAAGCGCAGGGGTGTGACCCCGTGAATCACCTCCTACATGAGAGTAAGTATGGGTTTTGTATGATAATCAGTATGTGTAAAGTATAATGTAGGTGTTGATAGCGTAAATCAAACCTGAGCACCTTGCCATTTATTTATAGGTGATGAAAATAGGATGGAACAAGGCTATCCATACTTGTCGGTGATCGTAGGGGTGTGCTGCGATTTAGAGGGATTACAGGGGTTTGTGTACCATAATCCCTATCTTGGTGGGAAAGCCTTCATAGGGTGGAGAACGTGGGTTTTGACCTAGTCAGATGTTACATCTGCCCTAGTTTCATCGAAGGGCACACCGCGAATGGCGTTTGCCTTCGAGTGGCGGATTTACATATCGGTAACCATTGCGAAGATGATTTTACGCCACTAGAAACTATTTGAAGGTTTCTAGGTGTCATTGGGAGTAGATCTCTTTCGAACTAGAATGGAGGCCTTCGAGCCGAATTAGAGGGTACGTCATCAAGCCCCCTAGTCGAATGTGATGTATACATCTATGGATGCATTGATTTCTACTCCAAAATAAATAGCATCGTAGCCTGATGTCAAAGACCAACTAACAATAACTGCGCGTGCTTGCCCACATTTAAGGCTAATCCTACTTGTGTCGGGAGTTAGCTAGATTTTAATGGATTAGCACTCAAGGGTCATGCCTCGATCAAGGTGATTGTCAAATCACAACCTATCTATAATTTGAAATCTGGATGATTTATCACCCCTACACGTGTATGATTATAAACAAAATTCAATAATTATAAATACTCGGGTTAAGGAACCCTTTCTTCTTTTACCTTTTCCTATTCTCATTGCCATCTTCTCTGCATTATTTACACATCCCAGGAGATAAGATTTTCTTATTCTACTTTCAAATATGAGCGCGAAAAATATCCTCCCCACACAGACGTGCATCTTAACCAAAGTTGAGCTATCAAAATTCCTTGTGGACTATGGCATTCCATCTGAATATAAAGTCATGCTCCCCAAGAGCAATCAAACTATCTATGATGCACCGGACGAGCTTTGTTAATTTGTATACCTATTCTTTCACCCTTGAAAACCTTAGGCTTCCTCTCCCAAAATTTCTGTGTGATGTGTTTGAGTATTTTTGTGTCCATTTGTCTAGAATGAATCCCTTTGGCTATGCCAAACTCACCACTTTTGCCATCATGTGCAAAGCATACGGCGGTGAGCCGTCAATACACTTGTTTAGGGAATTTTTCAATCTATATCCTAGTAGGGAATTGTCACACCCCGTTAGCTGTGGAAACACGGGAATGCAACTTAATGATCAATCAAAACACAAGATACAAAATAAAGAAAAACTAAATGCATTAATGAAGTGTCATGCATGTCCTCAACCTCAATTTACCACCAAGAGTATGTCCCATCCAAGACTTTGAACATAGTCAGTCGCCAATTATTACAACCAAATGCTCATCACAGGGGTCACATACAATACTTAACTCCATTCCTCAGAAAGAAATCCTATAACATACATCATAAGCAAGACTTCTCAAACAAGACTCATATGGTATTCTCTAAAAGTCTGCTACATGCACCACAACCTTATCGATCATTAACTTCACTTGAAAATGATACTCGAAAACATCAACAATAATGTTGGTGAGCTCGTAGGTTTGACCATTAATCCCCAATGATGTTGCCATTCCTTTAAACAATGGAACATTTGTGCTAATATGAACAATTATATATATGCAATCAAAATCACGAACTCACATGTTTAGTATCCATTGTAATCATGTACCAAAACCTAGCATCCCCGCTAGTCTTATCATAGCGTGTCCCACCGCTCTTTGGGTCGCAACCCCGAATGACTTACCGCACCTAAAGCTTATCAGTTGGAGCTATATTTAGGGCGAAGAACCACACAGATACTAGGGTAGGCGTACCCCGCCGATCCTTTGATCACACAAAACTAGGGTAGTGCGTACCCCAGTTGATCAAATAAACCCACGTAACACATAATATTCACATAGCAGTCATAAGCACATAACATTGTCCCAAAAACAAAACCATATTTCGCATAGTTCAAAAAACAGTTCAAAACACATTTGAGTATCATTTTCCCCTAACGGAAAAGATTTAAAAAACTAGGGCTACGAGAACTCACCTCAAGAAACTGCCTCCAATAGCAAACTCACTATCACACAAGCCAATGCAACGACGTTCGCACACTACCTAGTCCAGTTAATGTTCCATTTTATCATTTATTTCCAAAACAGATTTTTAGGTATGATGCATAGAGGTTAGATGCTTGTTGTACGGTTATCTTAAACGTTTTAGTGGTGTGACGGTTGACGACTTAACTCCAAAAGATACCATATCAAACCCATACCTTAGTACAATATACTTATACTGTTTAAGCTAAATAGATAAGTAATATAAGTAAATATTTATAATTAATAATTATAAATATATTTCGATAAGTCCATTCGGCACGCTTACTTACCATAAATATACTATTTATACTATACACAATGAAACGTTTATTCATGTTAAACATTTTGAGAAGTTTTGGAAAAATATACTTTTTCGTCTTTTAGTCAACTTATTAAAATAATAAAATAATAATATTTTATTATTATTTTCAAAATTACTTTTTAAGTAAAAATTCTAAGTATATACTTTTTACGAAATTTTGACGTGACCCGTACGTTTATACAACGTTTCCAAGGTTTTTAAATCTTACTTTAAAACACTTTTCACAATTTAACCACTTTTCGACAAAAACCTCAAAATTGTATCTCGTCACGTTTTCCAAGTCATATTTCGTCAAAACAACCTTCAAATACATTTCATAATCACATTTTACTTTTCAAAAGTTCGCAAAATCCTTAAAACGACTATTTAACGCTTATTGTATTTTAAGGCCCAATAAGGATCCATTAATAGATTTACATATATGTATATTATGTTTTGGGCCCAATATAAAACCCATTAGAGAAAATAAGCCCAAACCATGAGTAACAAAGTAACTCGGACCATAATAAACCCTAACTAAGCCACAGCTCACCAAGGGCTTATTGGGCCGTGAGCTTACAAGCTCCAAAATAAGTCCTCTAAGCTTAAATAAGCTAATAAGCTATGTATCG
>BQNB010149863.1:0-16114 GCA_026074375.1 Tanacetum coccineum
CCTCTCTCCCCTCACCCCACCACCGGCTACTGTTCACGCCGGCCACCACCACGCCGCCGCCGCCGGAAAACTTTTTCGGCGGACTTTTCCGGCCAACTCCGAAAATATTCCTCGTGACCCGATCTACTCGATCCCCCTTGTCACTCGCCGCCACGCGCCACCTCACTCCTCCGGCTGCCTCCCCCCTCCTCCGGCTGCCTCCCCACCGCAGCCCACCACACCCCTGCTGCCATCCTCACCACCGTACGCCACAGCTACTACCACCACCTTAGCCGACCCACCTTACCACCGTCTCCATCTCGTCACCACCTTCGTCAACACCATCAACATCACCTCCCTCATATCACTCCAGTCGACGCAACCAACCCCCTTCCCTCCCCAGTCACAGCCACCGCGGCATCAGCCGCGTACCCCACCTTCCCCTTTTATTTTTCTTTGGATGGTTAAGCAAACATATATCTATATATATTTTTTTATTATTGCTTATTTTAGTTTAATTGTAAAAAGGGTGTATTTGTCTTTATATTTAAAACTGCCAAGGGGTGTTTGTTTTTACATTTAACAGCCCTTAAGGGGTGTTTGGTTCGGTGGTTAACAGCCTTTAGGGGCGTTTGGATTTGTGGTTAACTGCCCCAAAATGGGTGTTTGGTTTGCTGTTTTATAGCATTTAAGGGTTCGTTTGGTTCTGCGTTTAGTAGCAGCAGTTAAGGGCGCGTTTCGTTTGCTGATTTACAACAGTTAGGGTGCGTTTGGTTGGCTGCGAAACAGCCGAGTAGGGTGCGTTTGGTTCATTGTTTAATAACTAATAAGGGTGTGTTTGGTTTTACTATTTTATTTATTATTTGATCTTGTTTAGATATATATTGAAAGACATGGATATTGCAACATCTATTTGATTAAGAGGAAAACGTTAAATTTTGTAAATATGAGAAACGTTGTACAAACGAATAGGTCATGCCGAAATTTATAAAAATTTCTATACTTAGTATTTTTCAATAAAATTTCTATTATTTATTTTAGTAAACCGATAAAAGAACGAGATATAGTATTAATATTATTAATTTGTAATGATACAAAACCGGTAAATAAACGAAAGCTATACTTTTACAAACGAGACAACTGGTTTAGTTAAAAACGTGTAACGAAATCTTAAATTATAAAATATTATTCTATAATTCTCGACTAAAAGACAAAATAATAAGTTTTGTAAAAACTTTAAAAACGTCATTTATTTAATTCGTAACTTTAAAACGTGTGTTTACCTTTATGCAAGCACTCTTTATTAATTTAGTTAAGTGATTTTCGAAAATGTGTCGAATTATATTGTTACGATTATTGTTCTTACGTTTCTTATATAATACTTGTAAAGTATTATATATTGCGACTTATTCTTTTGGTTGTTTGTCTTTATTATATATTTCACCATATGAATTATATAATTGTTTTTTTTCATATGTAATATATGTTGAATATATTACATACCTTGCATTTTCTTTTCGGTGTATTTTATTTAACCAACCGCCAAACTCATCCAACATGAAATCCAAATCCATTATCAACGTGTCGCGTTGATGTATTCATCCATCGGAAAACCCCAATTCATCATCCTAACTAATAGGATTTAACCGTTAAGTTTAGCTGCATCTTCTTGGTCGAGCCGTTCTGGTTTCCGTTTGTGTTGTGCTTAATATGTAACAATCCGTTATTTCAGGTCATTTCCCGACTCAATTAATTCTATTATTTATTTTTAGGGTTTTACGCGTTCGCTTTTAATTATTATCTTATAGTTAAATCGCGTAAACTAAAAATCAACGTTCAATGTAAACGGACACCAAACAAGTTAAAGTTTATATCAAGCAAGTGTTATATGATTATTAAGAGTATAATTTATAACTTTTCATTATTTATTTTTATTAGTTACGTAAAACGCTTACGTTTCGTAATAAATTACGTTTAGGCATACACGGAAGCACCAATACCCATCTATACTCAAACAAATACCCACTATTATTCCTAATACACAAAAATTAATTCAGTTTACCACTTATAAACCCTTAAGGCCGGATCATGGCAAGTATACATGAAATAAAATCCTAAAGACCCACTAAGTCTTTCATTACAAGTTGTGACCTTACACTTATGTATCCTAAAACTCACATTACTAGAAAATGGCTTGTCAAGAGTACCTCCCCACCATTTTCATCCGTGTATGGCTCTTGGGAGGAGGAGAGCTCTTTGCATTGTACTTGGAAACCACTATCATCCATGGTATTAGTTTAAGGTTGTATTAGGACTTTCCAAGTGCTATAAGTAGTAAGTCTTATGTAAACTAGTCAAGCACTTTTCCATTACAAGAAAAACAAATTATATTCTCCCCAAAATAAGCTCCAAACCCACGGCTCAAATTATATGAGCTAGGGTTTCATATTCTTTGAATTTCTAAAGCATTCCAAGTATTCTAGTGTTCATTCTAAGATCATCTAAGGTTACTCAAGGGCATTTCAAGCTTGGATTTGGGTTTAACAAGGATTAATCAAGAAAACATATTTAAGGTTTTCTTGATTAGGGTTTTGAAATTGGAAGCCTTACTAAGACTTTTATCTTGTGTTCATCTTCTTACTCATCTTCCATAAGGTCTATTTAAAGTATTTCATTTCCATTCATCCATTATCTTATGTGTACATGCTTGTTATATATGTTAAACACCACCTAGATTCATTTTTATGATATATGAAGTATATGGAAGCTTATTAAAATCAAACTCTATATTGTATATGGTAAAATGATACTTAAAATAAAGGTACATGCTTGGTATAAGTGTTAAATAAATTATATGAATAGTTTACAAATTTAATTAGTGTTGAAGGTTTATTTACAAGTTGATGTGTAAAAGATCACAAGGACATGGATTTCACTTGGACAAGTATTGTGGACATTTATAGGACTTAATATATGTGAGCAATATGGTATAACACTTGGTGAAAGAATGGTGCAAAGTTTCTAAATAAAAGGAATTATAAAACTTGTTTTATTAATCACAAAACCCTAATTAAATTTTATAACCTACTGTTTGAATTCGACATATAACTT
Source organism: Tanacetum coccineum (assembly GCA_026074375.1). NCBI lineage: Eukaryota > Viridiplantae > Streptophyta > Magnoliopsida > Asterales > Asteraceae > Tanacetum > Tanacetum coccineum. Next base: position 3,091 of record BQNB010149863.1, read on the forward strand.
ATACATTTTATATTTTATTAAAATAGTACTCGTTGCAAGGATCGTAAGCATATAAGGAACTTGAAAAACGGATTTATAACGAAGAAAATATGACATTTACAAGTTTACGTTAATTAAACGTATAAAAGTGTTTTTATAAAAGTAATTTTATAAACCTACCTACTGTTTCAGAACTGATATAATAAAATAAATAATTTATAATTATAGTACTCTTCATGACGAATCCAAGGGCGTAAGAAACTCGAGAAACGGAATAAAAATGAACAAGTTATGCTTTTTACAAGTGATATATAATTAATTACATAAAAATAGTTTTTATAAACTGTTATGAACAGTAAATGTTACTGTTCATCAGAGGGTTAATTTTTATAAATATAATATTTTGATAGATTTCTTAAATACGAAGCCGTGGACATAAGAAACACTTAAAACGGAGTTGAAACGATAAAGATACGAGGTTTATAAAACCTTGTGCACTATTTTTACTTTTATACATTATCTTTTTATAAAAACAATTAAATTAATAATATAATATCATTATGTAATCAATAAAAATATTAAATCATATATTTTTAACAAATGATACATTAGTAAATAAAAATAATATTTTTCTTTACGGGTGCAAGTACATATACTTTTATTTAACAAAGTACACTTTAATTATTATTTTAACTTTTATAACTTAATCAAAAGCTATTAGGTGGTGGTGTAACTATATAACATGTGATATTTTATTTATATAAAATAAATTATACTCATACGACGTACACTTAAATAGGTTGCATTCGGATTTGCCAAAACGATTTACTTATTTGATTTAGATAATCAAACCATTCACTTACGGTGAGTTCATAGCCCCGCTTTTATTCAATTATATTGTTTTACAACTTTGGGGTGAGAAACATGCATTGTTTTACGTTTGGACGCAAGTACTCTTTTAAACAAATTACGAGTTGGCCTAAGTAGCTAAACCCACTATTGCCCACTATCATGAACTGTCAATTGCTAGTTAGCGAGCGCGAATGTTATGAATAGATCTATTTGGGATTGACATCCCCATTCGGGTGAGTAGCGCTCACCAGTTTTGAATGTACTGAAACAACGAATGTATACATGTCGGAACAATTTGGATGTTGCGGGTTTGAACATCTACACGGGCCCTCATTTGCATTAAATTGCATACATAGATGTCGAGCTTCGGTGTCATGAGCTTAGTGCACTTCGTAATTACTTTTGTGATATTGTATTCGTTGCTTATCATACATTTAGAAATCTTGCGGTCCGACTTTATACATTTATCAAACCTGTGAATTCACCAACTTTATGTTGACGTTTTAAAGCATGTTTTTCTCAAGTCAATAAGGTACAAGAACAAAGATACATTGGGGGTCAACATTTTGGAAACCACTTTGCATGAAGATTTAAATGCATTACATTTTGGGATTATTCTGTTATGTGTTAAAATCTTTACATTTTCATGGATGAACAATTTAAGCTTCGAGCTTTTGTAACAAACAAGTTTATTTAATCCAATGTATCATTTTAAACGACCCATATAGAGGTCGTTCTCCTATCTTGTGTTGTTGAGCTATGAAGTAACACTCTCAGACCCATAAACTGCTGGTAAACGTTAATGTTGTTGAGGGTAGTTTCATAAATACTTCGATTAAGGGTTCCATTTAATCATTTAATCGATTTCAATCTTTCATATACTCTCTAATCATAAACCCTAACTCAATTTCATCATTTATAATCAAAACCCAACACAATGACGACCCTACAATTTGCTGATACTCATAATTTAGTCGCGTTTTTGACTAAATCTGCTAAAAGTGAAGGATTTGAGCAGATAGTGGAATTTATTAATGCACACACCATAAAGTATGCTTTAACCGTCAATCCTACTATATATACATCGTGCATTGAATAGTTCTGGTCCACTGTCAAGGTAAAAATGGTCAATGGAGAACAGCAGTTACAAACCCTAGTGGGTGGAAAGAAGATCATCGAAACTGAAGCAACTATAAGAAGAGATCTTCAACTGGAAGATGCTAATGGTGTTGACTGTCTGCCAAATGCTACAATTTTTAAATAGCTTACACTCATGGGGTATGAAAAACTTTCACAGAAGCTTACATTTTATAAGGCATTCTTCTCTCCCCAATGGAAGTTCCTTATTCATACCATTTTACAATGCCTAAGTGCTAAGACTACTGCATGGAATGAATTTAGTAGCACTATGGCCTCTGCAATTATTTGTCTAGCCACAAACCAAAAGTTTAACTTTTCCAAGTATAGTTTTGAAAGCATTATGAAGAACTTGGATAATGCTATCAAATTATTAATGTATTCAAGATTTGTACAAGTCTTTTTGAATAATCAACTAGAAGGGATGGCAACTCACAACAGGATTTATATTGCACCCTCTCATACAAAGAAGATTTTTGCTAACATAAGAAGGCAAGGAAAAGACTTTTCTAGAAGGGAAACACCCTTGTTTCCAACAATGATGGTATAAGCACAACAAGAACAGGGTGAAGGTTCAGCAATTCCCACTGCTCCCCAACACACACCAACCATTACTCAACCATCATCATCTCAATCCCAAAAGAAACATAAACCAAGGAAGCCCAAGAAGAAGGATACTCAGATACCTCAATCTAGTGTTCCTAGTGACAATCTAGCAGATGAGGCTATTAATGAGGAGAATGTATCTAAACATTCCAATGATCCATTGCTCAGTGGTGAGGATAGACTGAAACTTGAGGAATTGATGGCACTATGTACCAACTTACAAAATGGGGTTCTTGATTTGGAACACACAAAGACCACTCAGGCACTAGAGATTGACAGCTTAAAAAGGAGGGTCAAGAAGCTTGAGAAGAAACAAAGGTCAAAAACTCATGGGCTTAAAAGATTGTATAAGGTTGGTTTAAGTGCTAGGGTTGTCTCCTCTTAAGATGAAGGTTTAGGTGAGGAGGATGCATCCAAATAGGGGAGAAAAATTCATGATATTGATGCTGATGAAGACATCACCCTGGAGAATGTTCATGATGCTGAAATGTTTGATGTAAATGACTTAGATGGTGATGAGGTGGTTGTTGAAAATGAAGTTGCTGATAAAGATGTAAATTTAAGTGTTGATGAAGTTACATTGGCTCAAGCACTTACAGCTTTGAAAAGTGCAAAACTTCAGGAAAAAGGGGATGTTATTAAAGAACCAAGTGTACCAGTTAGTGCTGCTTCAACAAAGGTTAGTACTATTATACCAACAACTGATGCTACAACAATTACAGATGTTAGCTCAATAGCCAAAGCAAAAGGGATTGTTTTTCATGAACAAGAGAAAGAACAAGAGCAAGCTCCTACGCTAATAGTTTCTTCACAACAACCATCACAGATCAAGGTTCAGGACAAGGGTAAAGGCAAAATGAATGAACCAGAACCTGTGAAGAAATTGTCTAAGAATGATCAACTAAGACTTGATGAAGAACTTGCCTTCAGGCTACAAGCTGAATAAGAAGAAGAAGAAGAAGAAAGGCTTGCTAGAGAAAAATCTCAATAAATTGAAGAAGCCAATACAGCTTGGGATGATATTCAGGCTAAAGTTGAAGCTGATTATCAGTCGGCTCAAAGACTGCATGATGAAGAACAAGAGTAGTATATTAATGGGGAGAAGGCAAAATTATTTTGTGAGTTCTTAGATCAAAGAAGAAAGTTCTTTACAGCAAAAAGAGCTAAAGATAAAAGGAACAAACCACCAACTCAAGCTCAACAAAGAAAGCTGTATACTACTTATTTGAAGAACATGGAAGGATATACACTAAAACAATTGAAAGGTTTCAAGTTTGAAGTTATCAAGGACATGTTTGACAGAGCCTTCAAGAGAGTTAACACTTTTGTTGATCATGAAAAAGAGTTGATAGAAGAGAGTTCAAAGAAAGGTAAAAATGAGAAAGAGAGCAGTTCAAAAAGAACAGGAGAAGAGCTTGAATCTGACAAATCAAAGAAGCAGAAATTAGATGAGAAGGTGGAAGCCGAAGTAGATGACGCTAAGGAAGCTGAAGAGCTTAAGCAATGTTTGGAAATAGTTCCAGATAATGGAGATGATGTAACTGTTGATGCTACACCTTTGTCTTTCAAAATGCCAATTGTTGACTATAAGATCTACCAAGAAGGGAAGAAAAGTTTTTTTCAAATTATTAGAGCAGATGGTAATTCTCAGATGTACTTAACTTTTACAAAGATGCTTAAAAACTTTGATAGAGAAGACTTGGAAGTTCTTTGGAGGATAGTCAAAGCAATATTTAAGAAGACAAAGCCAGTGAATTACATGGATACTTTCTTACATCTTAATTTGAAGACCATGTTTGAACATCACCTTGAAGATAATGTATGGAAGAATCAACAAGGATTAGTTAAAGTGCTGAACTGGAAGCTTTATGATTTTTGTGAAGTTCATTGTGTGACAATGCAGAACATACTTTATTATCTATTGGTTGAGAAGATGTATCCACTTACAAATCACACACTACATCAGATGTTCAATGATGTGAAGCTCCAAGTTGATTATGAGTGTAAAATGGCATTTGAGCTTCTTAGATTGGTCAAGAAACAGCTTAAGGAAGGCTATGTACCTCAATGAAGTGTTGGGAAGCATCCTCCTGGTGATTGATGAAGCTTTTAATTAAACTTGATGATTTTGAAGAAAAATATCAAGTTTAGGGGAGGATTGTTGGGATTAAAAGCCTTTTTGAAGTTACTGCTGCTAAGGTTAGAGTTACTGTTGCTAAGCATAAATTAGTGTTGTTAGTAATCTTAATGAAAAATATGTTAAGTAGTTAGTACTGCTAGTGTAAGTTACTACTGCTAGTGTATATTACTACTGATAGTTACTACTGCTAGTAATGTTAGTACTGCTAGAGTAAAGTTAGTACTGCTAGTGTAACTTTGTACTGCTGGTGAAGATTGAATAAAACTTTCTAAGTAGTTAATGTTGCTTGTACACAGTTAGTGCTGCTGGTACAAAAGTTACTACTGTTGGTGTTGAAAGTTAATGCTGTTGGTACAAAAGTTATAACTGCTGAAAGATTACAACTACTAAAAAGATAAAGATTGCTCAGAGAAAAGATAAAGATTGCTTTTAGATGTGTATGAGATATTTTGGTAAAAGATACGTATAAGTTATTTGTTTAAAAGATCATGATAACTTAGATAAATATTGTAAGCCAATTAGGACTCCTTGGTATATAAAAGGAGGTCCTAGGGTATAGAATTCTATGTATAAAAAAAACAAGTCATTCATAGAATTGTCATAGCTTCAAGGTTTTGTAACCCTAATACTAGTTAGAGTATTCGTATTAATATATTGAAGCTTTTGTTTGTTAATCTGTGTGTTCATTAGAATTACTGTTTCATTGAAGAATTCTTCTTATATTAAAGATTAGATTCCGCATAATCTTTAGTATTATCAAACAAGGTTTCTATCATAGTTGTGTAGGATTTATCTTGCATAACTAAACCTTACACAAGCTAAGGAATTCAAGATCTATTGAAGTGGGATCAACAAGGGTTGCAACAAAGAGGATGATGGAACTAGAATAGATCAAGTGTGGTTTTGTTGGTTGGTTTGGTAGTGAACGGGATTAGGTTAGTATAGGCATTATTGTGAAGATTGGATGGATTTTTGAGAGCGTTTGTGAAAAATATGGTTGTTGATCCAATTTTTTTTTTTGAGGTTTTGGGTGACTTAAAAATGTTTTCATTAGGCAAGAAGGTAGTTTTTAGAGAGCTTGTTTCGAATAGATAGATTTTCATATATCGAACACTAAAAGCGGATTTAAAACGGCCAAGTTATGGCGAAATGAATTTTGAAACACTTTTCTGATAAATATTTATTTAAGTTGCTGATTGGAATTATAAAATGGGTTTTCGGACACTTTCGAGTTGATTTGAGCTTTTAAAATATTGGCGAAACGTATATAGACACTAGTATATTAAGTGAAAACTTTAGAAACATCACACATATATCGTCGGGATTTCTAAAACGAGAAACTTCTAAAAATAATAACTTTTGATATTTATTATCGAGATGGACTTGGAAGTTAGGCGTTTAGGTTTAAGTAGCGCGTGCTAGGTAAATGGAATCATCGAATATTAGGGGACGGTATTAACGTCCCAAAACTTAGAACTTTCCTAAAATAGTAACTTTCCAAAAATAGAAACTTTTCTTATAACATGGCGTAACGTAACTATAAACCTTATACTTTCATAATGACACATTTTACCATATAAACTAAAGCGCAAACACTTATGGATGTCTATTTTTCTTACAAGCGTATTATCTGATGTTTCGTATTTATTTCTCGTTTCTAAAGCGCTTCTATTAATTAGGTCGCGGTTAGAGTCGTTCGTTATCGTTATTCACTTCGTTGAATATCTTGCCCACTACTTGCTTAAGGTGAGTTCATAGCCCTACGTTTTTACTACTTTGCTTTACTATTTGGGATGAGAAACATTGCTTGCTTTTAAACATTGGACACAAATGCTTTACGTTTTCCCCAATCTTGTTTACGTGTTGCCTAAGTAGTATTGAAACTTGTATGCCTGAGTTATCATGAACCGTTAGTTACTTATGATCTGTTGGATTGGTAAGTGAGTGCGAGTGTTGTAAATAGATCTATTGGGACTAATCATCCCCGTCCAGGTAAGTAGCTATCACTGGATCAACGGACATAAACCATGTCGAGTGATACGGTGAAGCGCCATGATGGCACCCGTCAGGGCAAGTTTATTAAGCATTTTGCATGCTTCTATTACATTTAGCCTCGGTGTCATGAGCTTAGTGCAACGTAAATGCCTTTTTATGTGATATTGTATCTGTTATAATAGTCACATGCGTTTTGCAAAATTTGTGGTCCATTCTTATATCAAATTCAACCTATGAATTTACCAACTTTATGTTGACATTTTAGCATGTTTTTCTCAGGTGCTTAGTTGTGGATGTCTTTATTTGCTATATGGTTTCGCCTTGCATTGGACCGATTTTCAAGAACTATTATCATCTGTTTTAACATCGTTGTCAATTTCTAAAACTTTTATTCGCTTCCGCATATTATCTATGAACATATGTAAAACTTTAACTATTTTCATTTAATGCAACGATGTTGGATTTCTAAATGTACCCTTAGAGGTCGTTCTTTGTACCTAGTGTGATGTATATTATGACGTCACGCCCCCGGATACGTGTTTCCGTCCAGGCCCCATTTGGGGGTGTGACAGCTTATGCTTATACAATTAGCATTTATGAGTAGCGTTAGCATCTAATTTTATATTTAGCTGTGATTTCGTTTTAAGCTTGGTTGGGGACTGTGAAAATCAAAGATGACGAATTTCCGTTCTTTAAGCCTTTTAAATAATTTTATTAAAATTTTGTCTATGTTTTTTATCTATTAATGAATAAATGGTTAAAATGGGGCGCTTTCGAAACAAATAATTTTAAACTCTCTTAATGAACCTTTTATGTTCTTGTTTGATGGGAGGGGTTATTAAGTTAAGAGGGGTTAAATTATTTCTTTTCGGGCATGTATTATAAACATTGCGTGTGGGACCAGCAATGGCTTAGTGTGGGGGAATTTGATGTGTGCTTAAACACACATCATTTATACCCCATAAAACACTATAAATCAGACTAATAACCAGAAAATATGCTTAATTATATTGCAAATATATTTGTATTGTGTTATTATGTCTTGCAGGTAGAAAGGATTGAAAATAAAGCAAAAACGGTATATTTTCGGGTGACTTTCGATGACATTTTCACGTTTATCGAGATTTAAACGAAGTCGTAAAAATTTCCCGAGCACTCTATCGGATAAAGCACGAGATTATGAGTCTGCTGGTGCCTTCATCTCTTATTGGGTCGGCCCGACACCATTTATATGGGTCGGGCCGACCCATACTTATTAGAGGCTCAAGTTAAACCTAACTTATCAAATCCAGCCTTCATAACCCAGCCCAAGACTTAAGAGAAGATTGAAGTATGAATTTAGGCCCAGTTGATAATAGAACATTGAGACTCGTCCCAGTTGGACTGTTGGAGCTTAACCGGCCCAAGACAAAAATTAAGATATCAACATTGATATTTGCTGTGTAGTTGTTGGCAAGTGGAGTTCACGCTCAGAAATTAATTCAAGAAAGCAAGTGGTCTGTTCCACTCTCACGCACTAACTTTGTTTCAGCAAATCTGGTGACAACACGTGGCACTGCTATCAAAATATCTTGCAGGTCTGATAAGAAGATTGGTGACAACACGTAGCCAAAGATTGATCCTTCTGGAAGGCCACGTGGCAGAACTCTAGTGGTGGATCTAAGGAATAAGCAGCTGGCAATACAAGGTTGTTAGATCCAATGTAATGATTGGCGCTAATGAAATTTCAAGGAAATTTCGTGCACCTCGCTCCCCCAACAAAATTACAAGTTCACCCCTCTCCTTTTGGGCTATATAACAAAGGCAGCAGCTCATTTCCAAGGGTGTGTAGTTTTTTAGTTTTACTCTCAAATTTAGAATAGCTTATTTTAGGTTAAGTTTTAGCTTTTAGGTGCTATTTGTAAAAGCTTTTTTGAGCTTATTAGTTTATGTAAAAGATCTTTTGCTTATTAATGAAGATGTTTTGTGGTGTTACTTGAAGATTATTAATCCGGCTTATTCTCTTATACTTTTCTTTTCTTTCTTTTCGAACATAAGCTTTTCATAGAAGCGTATTTCTAAAGCTAAATGATCGAGCTTATTATCAAATAAGTTAGAGAACAAATAAGCTATTTCATAGCTTATTGGATATGAAAACTTATTTCTCAATTAAGTTCGACCCTATATAGCTTATTTATAAGCTTTTTGTTTTGGCTTATTTTCGAATCCATCTCTAAGCTTTTAGATCCGAATAAGATGTTTCTCTGGCTTATTCGATTGATAGCTTTTTAAGGATTATAGATCTAGCATTTATAAATCTTGTTCCTCATCTTATAGTCTTCGGATAAGATTTTCTATAGCTTATTCGATTATACTTTAGTCATAGTTTAAAATTAGTTAACTTTCATTTAGCATTATCTAGTTCGGTTTGGTTATATCTAACTTATTTAGGTTAGGTTTGATATTAATGAGCTTATCCTAGCTTATTCGGTTTAAGTGATTAAGGAATTATTTTGTTGCAACAAGTGGATTTTTGTTCTAGCTTATTAGTAGATTTCGTTTTATAAAAGTGCTTATAGATCTCGTTTGTCTAAGCTTGTTGGATTTAGGTTCGGTTTAGCTTATTAATCTTGTAGATTCGATTTTAAATAGTTTAATAGGTTAGCTTATTTGGTATCAAAGTTTAAGTTTTGATTCTTAAAAAGTGTTAAAAAAGTGTTCGGCTAAATCAGTTTAAGTTTTTTATTTGCTTACTACTTGTCTAAGTTTTGGATTAACGAAGGCCTAACATAGAGATCATTCATCTTGTTTACTGTTAGGTTTATTGTTACTTGCTCTAACCTTGGTTTGAGTTTTGTTTTGTGAGGATGAATTCGGTTCAACACCTATGGCGTGGAGCTTAAGGGTCTAGTAAGCTAACTAAATATCTTAAGCACTTAAGCTCAAGTATTTTGATAGTTCATTAGATCGGGTGGTTATATTCGTTTGCGGTTCATCAATTCGGTTCTACTTTCTATCTCTTTTCCTTATTAATTAGTTTAGATTTAGATTAATTTAGCTTATTATGTCTATTGTTGCTTATTTGTTTGCTAGTATGCTTAGTGAGTAGTTTTCTTATATGCTTGTTAAGTGATTAAGTGTTTAGTGAATTAAGTGTGATAATTAAAAAGGGAATATTAATTACTGATTTTCGGATTACTTAGATTAGTGTTTTGGTTATTCGAACGGGCAAAAGTCGTAAGAATAATTAGGCATTGATTTAGTAATTAATAACTTGATAAAAATTGTTTTCAATAAAAACCATCGTTGTGAGAAGATAATTATTTTGACGGTTATTGATTCATTAATAAAAACTTTATATTCACACTTGAGAATCTAAACACTTCACTTAGCAAACATATCCTTATATATATATATAATATATAAATATATATATAATATATATAAATATCTATATATAAAAATATATATATAGTTTTTTTTTATTTTGTCTGAATTTTTTCTTAAATCGCTTTGTTTATAGTTATTTAGTATAATCTAGTTTATTATTATTATATACTTGGTTTAAAATCTAAAACAAAATTTAAAAGATAATCAAGCATTTAAATTTCAATCATAGACGTGGTTTTCAATTCAATTCTCGTTGGGATTACGACACTCGGAGGGATTTACTCTGCGTCGAGATCTGAGTTCCTAAAGAGGTAAATTTTTTAGTATCAAACGGAGATTACTGTAGTATATATATATATATATAGATTATATATATATATAAATATATATAATATATAAATAATATTGTATATATAAATATTGATATAATTACTGGATTCGTTCTCACGAACGACATCAACTAGCAGTAGGGGTGAGCATGGTGCGGGTTGGTGCGGTTTTCGACTAAAACCGAACCGCAACCGCACTCGCGGTTTCTATAAAAATAAAAACCGCACCGCACCACATTTTGCGGTTTCGGTTTTTCAGGTTTTTTGCGGTTTTTGTGGGTTTTGCGGGTTTTAACCGCACCGCACCATCACTTATAACTTATATAATTTATGTGGGTTTTTGCGGTTTTTGGTTTATAATGTTGGTTTTTTCGGTTATAACAACGCATATATTTACTGTAAACACACACATCACTTATGCCTTATAAGAATATTAATGATAATGTGTAGTAGAAGCCTTATAACACACATAAATTAATCAATGTGTCGTTTTTCGATTTTAAATAATCAATGTGCGGTGCGGTGCGGGTTTTGTGGTGTGGTTTTACGAGTAAAACCGCAACCGCACCGCATTCGTGGTTTTTCTTTTTTCTTAAAACCGATCCATCGGTTTTTGTCACACCCCGCCAAGGCGGAAACGCGAGGCGTAAACAAGAATGGATATCATCACAACACATGGTGTCTATATAGAGAATACTAAAATGAAAACTAAAGTAAAGCAAAGACACAAAGTGTCATAACAATACCCAAAACCTAATGGTGTCTTTATTAATGAGAAAGAGTCTCGTCAATAAATGACATGCAAAACATAATCCAAACAATTCATGCAAACGCAATTATTCAAAACAGAACGCATAAATAAACTCCAAGCATCCTACGGTCTCTTCTAGCCACTTCGCTCTATCTTAGCACCATTAAGCTCACCTGAAAATGATGCTTAAAACGTCAACATAAAGTTGAGCGAGAATCATAGGTTTACGACAAACAACAAAATCCAAAATAAACTTTTAATTAGCTACTGCAATTACCAAAACAACTCATGACAACAAGTAACAACAACGGGACAGAACATGCCCACGATCCACAAGCACACCAAAACAATGAGGTAGGCGTACCTTGCCGCTCCACTAATAGTCATAGAAAGGAATACAAATCCCAATTCCAGACTCTTGGTACCGAAGTCACAATATCACAAGGAGTTGATCACCTCCAAGGATCTTACCCACAAAGTAGGCGAAGTCACATCTCATAACACTGGGTAGGAACGTTACCCCCGATCCAAATCTCACAACATAACAACATCAACAAGACAAGACAAGCAAAACAAAACAAGACAAGACAGACAAGACAAGCATCATTCTCACCCCAAAATAACATGAGAAAAAGGGGCTATGAAACTCACCTTTGCTTAGCTTTCCAAAAGATTCCAACAATAAGCTTCACAAACAACTAGCACAAATCTTAGAGCTTGATTTCTTCACAAAAGCAAAAACCCTAATTTTTCCTCCTCTTTTCTCTCTTGTTCGACCGGTCACACAAAGGGGGGAGGGTTTGGGATTTTATTTTGTATTTATAGACCCCCAATTAATTATAGATAAGATCTAATTAGTATTTGTTTCCTTTTAAAATTCCTTTTTTTCTTTCTTTTTCCTCTAAAATTCGTTTTTTACTATTCATGTATAAAAAATATTTTTTTTATTTATTTATTAATTACTTAATTATTTGCTTTACCTTAAGTTTTTATAAAAACCTAAGCTTATTTAAGCATACCTTTTTGCGTAAACGCAATTTACTAGACCTTTAAAAATAATTAACTTTTCATTTTTTATTAAACCTAACATTCCAAAAATAGAAATTTCATTTCTTCCTTATTCTAACTACTAGAACTTAATCTCCTCCTAATATTACTAACACATAAATACGTATACGTATAATTACTTACACAATTAACGCGAAACCGCTTCAATCACCAAAATCATTTCCTTGTCACCAAAAGTGAACGAAATGAATTCCACAAAATCCAACACAAATCCAATCCTAATGAGACGGTCACGCTCAATAGGTTGATTATGCAATTTCACATATCCCACACAAACATATATAAGCACGTATAAACACATATAACACATAACCTATACTTATAGAACAGATATTTAGGTCAACACTACGGTTTGACCAACCTGCTCAAGCCACGGTTGTCATAGTTTTTTCCGCGGTGCGGTTTTTTATGGTTTTACGATTTGCAATGCGGTTTTTGCTCACCCCTAACTAGCAGGTGACCTAGGATTAACAAATAACGTACTGATTCCTTTGGTAAAGACTCAGACAGTAGACTACTAGTATATAAAGAGCTGTTAAGCAGTAAGTGGGTAAAGTCTCCATGAGCTAGGGTTTAATAAGATCACCATTATTAATCTCCTAAGATAGATTATAATCAAAAAATAGGATGCTTTATGCGAATGCGTTTAATTTTGACATAATTCTACATGTCTAGGTTTTAGGAAGAAGTATCGCCTAAATCTTAAAATGATATACCGCCTCGAGATAAGCACTCATTGCACTAAAATAAACAAACCAACGTTTTAATTGGATTAATCAAGGTTAATACAGTTTTCTT
>BQNB010149864.1:0-12196 GCA_026074375.1 Tanacetum coccineum
CTAGTTGATAATGACAAAACCAATAAGCACAAGCTTCCCCTGAAGCTAATATAGATGAAGAACTTCCCCTGAATCCATTCCATGAAATCTTCTCATATGTTCTTTGGGAATGGCCATCAGCAAGATATTCTTAGCCTTCTTTTCCTTTTCAACAGCTTGAATTTCTGCAGCAGTTACTGGTAAAAGTACTCGAACAATACCATCCTTTCTAGTTGAAATTCTCTTCTTTGAGTTTCCATTCTGAATTACCTTCCATACTTCATTGTCAATGTACTCAAGGTAATGCTCCATCTCCATAGCCCATATATCATACTCCTTCTTCAGAATTGAGAGTTTGATATTTGAGATAGCAGTTGTTTGAGGAATTACCTGTTGTTGTTGTTTAGGTGCATTACCAGTATCTGATGCATCTTCATGGTTTGATTCTTCATCATCACTGAGATGTTGTGAGAACTCATCATTAGCAGGTTGAGACATTTTGTAGGAGAGTGTAGTTTGTGGTTCTAGTGATTCTTCTTTCTCAGAGTCCCTCTAAAGGCTCTGATACCACTTGTAGGTCCTTGGTATAGGATCTGATTAGCCTTTTGTAAGACGATAGCTAACTTGAATAAATCCAAATCAACTATGTGAGAGACACCGACTATGAATATCAAGTGTTAATGCGGAATCTTAACACAAGAATTAAGAAGAAACAGTAATACTAAATTGCTATTAAGCTCTATGCTTCTATTGATATTTCAATCACGTACATAACATTGTGCCTTAGGGTTCCTTTTATACACCAAGGAAACCCTAATGGGCTTTACAAACGTGTGAAAGGATAATACACATCCTTTCCTAAGATATCTCCTAAGATATCTCTAAGATAACTATTACTATTCTGTTACATAAACAGACTTAACTATGAACAGACTTAACTAAACATGACCAGTACTAACTCTAGTACTGCTACTCTACCAGTACTAACTTTAGTACTGCCAGACTTAACTTAGTACTGCCAGTATTAACTTAGTACTGCCAGAACTAACTATTACTACCAGACTTAACTGTTATACTACCAGTATTAAGTCTTTTACAATCTATTTCCCAACACGTTGGTTTGTTTATTTTAGTGCAAAGAGTGCTTATCTCGAGGCGGCATATCATTCCAAGATTTAGGCGGTACTTCTTTCTAAAACCTAAATACGTAGAATTCTGTCACAATTAAACGCATCCGCATAAAGCATCCTATTCGCTGATTATAATCTATTTTAGAAGATTAATAATGGTGATCTTTTTAAACCCTAGCTCATGGAGACTTTACCCACTTACTGCTTGATGACAATTTATATTCTAGTAGTCCACTGTCCAAGTATTTACCAAAGGAATCAGTACGTTATTTATTGATCCCAGGCCACCTGCTAGTCCAACTTGTTCACATAAACCAAAGGTAAAGATAGGGCATTATTTGCGATCCTGTTATTCTAGATATATAACAGAAGACAGTAGACCAATAAAACTAAATTTATATTAAAAAAATTATACTAAAAAGTATCAATAAAAACAAGAAATTTAACAATCACACTCCTCGGCAACGGCGCCAAAAACATGATGTGTTGTAGTGTAGGGTTGTTTTTTATATGATTCAAGTTTTTAATTTATATTTTGCTGACTCAACCAAAAACAACACTTTAACGAGCAGTGTACCCGATCGGTAGTAGTTTCGTGGTAAGTAGGGTGTCAATCAATGAGAGCGAGGTTAAATATATCAATTTAATTAATATCTAGGTTATCTAATCTATGTTAACTCTATTCTAATCCTATGTTAAACCTATATCAGTCTAAATCCTAATTCTAATGAAAAAAAGGGTTTTCAGCCTGAGAGACTGGCACGGTTTGGTTGGTGACTATAATCAATTCAAGAAACTGTTACCCACGCAAGCTAATTAACAAAAGATAAAAGAGCGATCGAACCTTATATAAGAAAACTATATTAACCATTATTAATCCGATTAGAACGTTGGTTTGTTTATTTAGTGCAATGATTTCTTTACTCGAGGTGGCGTATCATTCTTAAGACTTAGGCGTTACATCACCCTAAGACCTATACATGTTAATTTGATCATAATTAAAGCATCCGCATAAAGCATCCTTATTTGCTGATTATAATCTATCTTAGGGATTAAAGCAATGGTGATCTTGTTAAACCCTAGCTCATAGAGACTTTACCCACTTACCACTTAATGGCAATCTATACACTAGTAGTCCACTTGTCCAACTATCCAATGGAATCAGAACGTTATTTGTTGAATTATCTAGGTCACCTGCTAGTCAACACGATCAATAAACCATTGGCAATATCCAATTAACTAGTTAAGCCTGAAGCGTATCCTAGACACAGACTTAGAAGGACAATATTTGTGTAACTATTATTCTAGGTGTATAAATTACTATATGGAGAGCTATCCCGGACTCTAGATCTGCTTGGTCCACTTAGCTAGATCCAGTTGAATGATAGGTCGCATACAAAAGCGCGTAAACAAGTATAAATTGATAAACATAAACAAGCATACAACGATAAATCAAGAAATCGATATAAACAAATACCAAACATTTAGATCTTCATAATAATGGCTAATACCCGAAGGTATTAGCCTTCAAACGTCATAATAAATACAAGAGTAATAATTTAGCCAAGGTAAACTAACTGAGTTAACGAATGATACCAAAAACTGAACGATTACTAAAGTATATGGAATTACACGATGTCTCCTATAGAATTGAATACGTTGCTCGACCTCTTCTGCTCTTTTTCTCCTCTGAAAATCGACTTTTGTGGTTTAGGTATCGAGAATATGATTTAGCACACTTAAAACTCATTTTTGAGTTTTCTATTTATAATGTCTGGAAGTCGGTTCAATACGGCGTATCCAATGGGTTGGATACGACGTATTGGGGATTTCTTGGAGTAGGGACCACGTTTGATATCTTCCAGAATATTCTATTTTTTGAATACGGCGTATTGAGTCCTCTGGATACGACGTATTGCTCTTTAATCTTCTGTGGTCTTTGGTGAGTGCAGGCACGGATACGCCGTATCTTCTTGATGGATACGGCGTATTGGTCTTCAGAATAGTAATCTTCAAAATATCTTCATTTAAGCTCCAGAATGCGCGCCTTTTGCTATGTTTCACCAATTACTCCATAATTACTGTAATTCTCAAATATAAACGATTAAGTAACAATTATTTGCAATAACTATACAAAATGGGTTAATATCATGGGATAAATGATGCTATAAAATAGATGTTATTTGATGTCATCAACTGTTTAACTGCGATTCCAGTGTATTCAGTAAAATACTTATCTGTCATTTGACTGTCATAATCCAAAGTAAACTGTGAATCGATGAACATTTGAAATTGTTTGTTGATCACCCAAAAGGCTGTCATGGATCCATCTTATTGAAATTCGTCTTTGTCAAGTTGTTCGTGTAGTTGATCTATGTTGAGAAGCATCGTACTTGTGAAAATCTCATAATCTTGACCAAAGAGTGACAGAAATGCCCGTTTGAATCCATGTTCGATACGAGTGCCTTTTAAGTCTTCTTTAGAAAGAACTTGAAGGTGTGAATGAAAAGAACGAAAATATGACATGCATCTCTCTTTTGCTTTTTACATTTTATATGTTATTGCATGAACATCTTTTGTTTCTGAACACGAAGAAATCATATCTTTCATTTCCATTTTATATGATTTGTTATGAAATGAATTTATAGATCTTAAGTAGATAGAGTGATTTGTTGTGCTTTGTTATTTGAGAAAAAAAATTGTTTTTGACGTTAAAGTACTTGATCTTAATTAAGGATTATATAAAAACTTGAAATAAGGGCTAACAATGAAAAAGATTAAAACGAAAGGGCTAGAGTTGAAAAAGTTTGAAGCCTAAAAGACTAAAAGTAAAAAAGTTACAAATGTATTTAAAAGTAAAGGTGAAAATAAAACATGTGCTAAAGCTTAGGACTAAAGGTTAAACTTGTGAAAACTTAAGGTTAAAAGTGAAAATGTTTAAAAAAATTAAAGGTTAAAAATTGAAAATGTTTTTAAAGTAAAAGGTTTGAATTAAGAATATTGTAAAGCTTAAGGAGTAATACTAAAGATTTATTAATCTAAGGGTTAAAAGTGAAACTAGTTAAAATCTTAAAGGTTAAAAAGAGTTAAAAACTAAAATTTAAACAATTATGAAAAATATTATGCATTCTGGTTCTTCTTCTTAGTGTGAGACATGACATAGGTTTTATGTTTTTTTCTTTTCGTTCTTAATTTTGGATCTCGTTTAGTGATGATTGAACAAAAGTAAATGTGTTACGATGATCTACAAAGGATCGCGATTCAAATGAGTATAGTTTTAAGACCCGCGAGTGACGAAATCGAAACCCGAAAAACCCGAAACAAGTCAAAACGAACACGTTTTACCGTTTATACTTATGTATAGATCACCTAGACTTTTCTTAAGTATAAATAGCCAAGAAAAGGACGTATATATCGCCTTTTAAGAACAACGTATAAATCGCCACACGTATATTGTTACGTATAAATCGCCCTATTCTTTTTTATGTATAAATCGCCCTAGTTACTACGTATAAATCGCCTTAGACTTATGTATAAATCGCCCTAGTTACCACGTATAAATCGCCTGGCAATAAAACGTGTATAAATCGCCTGCCTATAAAATGTGTATAAATCACCTAGTCTTGAAACTGTATAAATCGCCTGGTATGTTTCGGTTGTACTTTTTGTGGACCACAAGTAACAAGACACGGATCCAAGTTTTTAGGAGATGTGTTTTCTTGTTTTGTTCTTGTGCTCTGTTTTAAATCTACAGGTTATAAACCAACAAAAAGCTTAAATAAGCTATGAAAATAAGCACTTTGAAAGAGAATAAGCTACAAAAACTTTGACTACAAATAAGCTACAAAAGTTGGTAATGAAAAAGTTGAGAGCATTTGTTTTGAAAGAAGCTAAAACCTCAAAAGAAAGACTCATAACCAAACCGTGACCTTAATAAGCACACTAAAAGCTTTAAAAGCTGGTAGTAAGCCAAACTAAGTAGTTTGTGACGTGAAATAAGCTATGAGAAGTATATGAAAATTAGCTAAGAACTATTTGATAAGAAAAAGTACCAAGGTTTTTATGCTTTAAACGAATAAAAACCTAAAAAATGAAAAATAAGCTACGACATAAAACTCAAATAACCTACTTTTAGTACAAAATAAGCTTGAAAATGAATAAGGATGAAGCTACGTAGATGAGAAGAAGAGAAAAAAAATTATTAAATGTTTTGCGGGACATGTGAAGAAGAAGCAAAAGGTCTATGGGGAAATAAGGAAAAAAAGCCACGTAAAAGCTGTTTTAACCACATATGATTCAACCTTATCAAATGAAAAAGAAAACGTTTAAATGAGTACTGACAAAACAGAAACGTTATTAAATTGAAAAAGACATTCAAACTTTATATATTTTTTTAAAGTTCTAAACTATAACGAGATAAAAAAAAAGCTAGAATAAGCACGAAAATAAGCAAAAACACAATCACTAAATCCACCCGTGGCTCGTGATACCAATTGTTATCCCAAATATAAACCACTTCACAACAATAAGCAATACCAAATAAGCAATAAGCTAGAAAAAGTAGAGAGAAGCTAAAGAGAGAAACGAAGATGGAAGATTAGATTAGAGAGAAAGAAAGGAGTGGTGGATGATTACACACACATACAAATGTAAGAAATGGCAACCAACACCCTCTCCATGTGTGGAGAGGGTCATATTTATAGTCTCATACCTACATGAAGTGTATGGACTTTCTTCTTGGGCCGGGCTTGGCTTATCTTGGGCTTTAAGCCCGAAACACGAACAATATTAGATTACAATCCAAGCCCATTTAACCCGACTAGCCTATTACTTTACAAGACTTAATCTAAACAAAGACGACCGTAAACATTCTTGTTCAACTTATATAAAATCAAGGCTAACAATCTCCCCCAATGTTGAGGTCTTCTTTGATCTCCCAAATGTTGACGTTCTTGATGGAGGTTATCTTGATTTGACTTTATCTTCTCCAATGTTAAAGATATGACGTTTGAGCTTTTGCCTTCTTTGGTCTTGTCTTTGTCTTTTCTTGTTTGTAATGGCTCTGTTCATTCATGCTTAAGACGATTGATAACATTCTTGCGGTGTCGTTTATGTGATCTTGATCTTGAGCCTTCATCTTTTGACTTTGAGTTCTTATTATCTTTCATCTTGCATAATCTCCTTGACTTGAATCATCTTGATTTGACTTTCTTGATCAACTTGTGCTCTTGACCGACATACTCATACTTATTGCATTCTTGTTTTACTTTTATGAACATAAGGCTACCAATCTCCCCAAAATATAATTCTTGATTTGACTTTGAAGATCTTTGAGGAAGTTTAGGGTCAACACCCTTGATGCTAGATGATTAACTTTTATAGCTCGAGTATGAGTATGTGGTAATGAATCCGACTTCACTGGTACATGGTTGCAACACCGACGTTTAAATCTGCATTTAAAAGGTTAGTGATAAACAATAGATATGGACGAAAGTGTCTTTGTCACTTTGTCAAATATGGTTGCAATAACGACAGTTCCCCGTTAATCAGTATAAATACTATTTGTGATCAGATAGAATTCATATGAATCTTCTTGACAGGGTTTCGCATCTGTACTAGCCGTTCTCATTATCGGAGTGTCTTAAAGCAGACAACACGGTAAGAGTGAATCAGATAGTTACTATCTTTCTGATTAAGTCATCAATTCATATACTGGACCAAATCGATATCCAGTTGTCACAAGTTCGATTCATATAGAATCTTGCAAGTCACATACCAAGAGCTTGTTTGATGTTGGCTCAAGCAGGATTTCCATCTTCACTGTGAATACTTAAGTATCACTTAGATGTTTTGGCATGATCTCAAGGATAATGCGTAGGACTATTTGTTATAGCTTGTGAACTTTATGGTGTTCAACAAGTGTATTTTGACATTGTGTCCTAATGAGATTTATAAGTTGATCTCTTCTTGGATCTAGACTCGATTTGTGCACTTTGGTTTTAGTAATCGGAGGCTGGAGTAGGCTGCCACCTATTCAATATCAATAATCTCGAAATGAGATGTCAATAGATAACGTATGTATCTCCGTGACAAATGAGACAAGTTTCTTTTAAGAGAAACTCGAATGGATGGGAAGGGTTGTGCATTGAATCACTGGGTCTATGACGGCTTTCTTCAATACCAACAATCATCATTGTGATTTTGATAGATTATGTATTGACCCGGTTTCTGCCTAAAGTGTTTGAAGGGCTGCTTTGTTTTCACCCTTTATCCATACATTTCTTTTTCATTCTTTAACCCCTTCAATGCTTACCAAGACGTCATCACTAACACCTTGTTATGATTGTTCCAATGTTAGCTCAACCTTAGTCGGCGTTATTCCCTTATACTTATTCTTCTCCAATCATACCTAAGGACTTCTAATTCTATCTATGGAATGTCCTTGGGTAGATTCCTTCGGTTCTAGTTGGATCATAGGACTTATACCTAACTTTAACCACCTTATGACTTCATCAACGTCGTGAGTTGATTGGTTGTTGGGTATAGAGATCGAACCATAAAACCATTTTCTGACATTGTTATTATCAAATACTCCCCATACACATGTGCATCGAGATTCGAAATTGTTTCGCAAATGAAGAAAAGAGTTGCACTTAGAGTGTCAAAGATCACATTATTCTATATCATATTTTAATCACATTTTCTCCCTTTATACCAATTGTTATCCTAAATATAAACCACTTCACAACAATAAGCAATAAGCTAGAAAAAGTAGAGAGGGAAACTAGAGAGAGAAACAAAGATGGAAGATTAGATTAGAGATAAAGAGATGAGTGGTGGATGAATACACACACATACAAATATAAGAAATGGTAACCAACACCCTCTCCATGTGTGGAGAGGGTCCTATTTATAGTCTTATAACCACATGAAGTGTATGGACTTTCTTCTTAGGCTGGGCTTGGCTTATCTTAGGCTTTGAGACCGAAACATAGACAATCTTAGATTACTATCCAAGCCCATTTAACCCGACTAGCCTATTACTTTACAAGATTTAATCTAAACAAAGATGACCGTAAAAATTCTAGTTTGACTTATAGAAAATAAGGCTAACAAACTTGGTCACTCTGGGGAAATCAATTCACTCAATGATGTTATTGTTGATCAGATGCATCAACCTTGGAGAACTTTTGCTGCTCTCATTAACAGAAGTTAATCTGTAAAGACAACTGGTCTTGACAAGCTTCGTCTCTCTAGAGCACAAATCCTTTGGGGGTATATACCATTAGAAGAATGTAGACTATGTTGAACTACTTTGGGAAGATTTCATTTACCAGATTGACAATAGAGCCTATAAAAATCAAGAGAAGATGTACTACCCTCGATTCACCAAAGGTATCATTCACTACTTCTTTATTCAAGACAAGACAGTCTCTTGGAGAAACAAGATCGGGATGCACACCTTCAAGGATGACTATCTGATAAACACTCTAAGATTTGTCTCTGCAAAAGAAGCAACTCAAATCTATGGTGCTATACTTCCTGAATCATTGACCAGTCCTGAGATGAAAGAAACCAAAGCTTACAAGACTTACCTTGGTTTTGCTACAGGAGCTACACCTCCTAAGAAGGCGTGAAAGTTCAAGAAGCCCGCTTCTCCTCAACTCACTACTGTCCTAATTTCACCTGAAAAACCTACAAGGAAGTCAAAGAGAGTTAAGAGACCTGCAAAGAAGTCTACTAAATCTCCAACAGGAGGTGTTGTCATTAGAGAAACTACTAAGATGTCTCTATCTAAGAAGAAGGAAAAGATGACTATTGAGAAGCGCAAAGGAATTGATTTGCTCTCTGAAGTGGCATTAACTGAAGAAGCTCAGTATGAAGAAGTTTGCTAGAAGAGTTTGAGGGACTTTCACAAGACTCATCTAATTAGTTCTGGTACTGTTACCAAAATTGCTCCAAGTGCTGCAAAAATCAAACCTTCTGTCACAAATAAAGAAACTGGTGTTATACCAGGGGTTCCTGATGTGACTGAAGAAGAATCAACTGAAAGTGAAGCTGAATCTTGGGGAAATGGTGAAGATAATAGCAATGATGATCATGACTCAAGTGGTGAAGACAGTAATAATGAGAATGACAATGATGATGACAAAACCCAATCAGACAATGAAAATCAAGGTTGTTAAAATCGCGATCCTGATCGTAGGATCGTACGATCCTACGATCCCACACACAAAAAACGATCAGGATCGCAACAAGATCGCAATTCAAGTAGGATCGTATCAGGATCGCAGGATCATAGATAGGATCGTAGGATCAGATCGGATCGCTTAGGATCGTAGAATGGCCTTATTTTAGACTTTTGGTAATTTAGGCTAAGGTTTATAATTTTTCATCAAGACGGTTTCATATTTTTTTATCCATATCATTCATTTATCGATTGAAACATGAATGAACTTTGTGCAAGTATGTATTACAATATATCTAATGTTCTATTACCATGGTACTTGAACATATAACTTTTTTATTTTATCATCCATTTAGATTCATTTATCATATAAGAGGGAATTTCATATATACCCAATAAAATTTTAAAAATTAAATATTTCTCTAAAACACAAGTTATCAATGCATGATGTAAAATGCTATTAAAGAATGTTTGTATAAAAAATGTAAATTTGAAGTGTTTTTGGGATATATGTAAATGCTCATCATATAAAAATATATAAAAACATATAGAAATATAAAAAAAATAACCTTATACAAAACTATATATATTTTCATAGGATCTTACGATCCTGATCTAATCCTACGATTACGATCTTGCAAAGCCAAAAATGATCCTAAGTAAGATCCCGATCTTGACAACCTTGATGAAAATGAGTCGGATTCCATGCATGAAACTAATAAGAATGAATCAGGTTCCGACTCTGATCAAAAAGAAAATGAAGAAGAGATAGAAGATGATGAAGAAGAAGAGGATGACGAGTTTGTTAAAACCCCGTCAATGATATTGATGATGAAGATGAAACAAAGATTAAAGATAAAGCTGGAGGTGATGAGGATGAAGAGATGGATTATGCTACCAGTCAGCTATCTGATGATGTGGATATACGGCTGAATAAACCATTTCAAACTGATGATGAGATGGTTTAAAAGGAGGGTACCAATGCTGAATTGACTAACATTCAACAAAGGAATGAAAATCTGGAGATCACACACGATCAAGTCATAGAAGATGCTCATGTGACAATTTCTACTATTGCTAAGAAGACTGAAGTTCCAGTTACTAGCTCTTCTTATTCATCTGACTTGGCAGCTAAATTCTTAAACTTTGCAGATATTCCCACTACAGAGGCTAAAATTGTTTCTCCAATGGATGTTCCTGTATATCATGAAGTACCAAGCGGTCAAACACCCACACTCCTTACAGTACCTGTTTCGGTTATCACTGAATCTTCGCCGGTATACACCACAAACATTCCACAATTATTACAATCCTTCACTCCTCCACCACTATTGTCAACACCAACTCCACCACCAACAACTAAAGCTACAAATCCTCAATCTGTACTTTCTGATTTCGCATCCGTCTTCCAATTCAACAACAGAGTGTCAGCTTTGGAAAATATGTTTCTGAACTCAAAAAGGGCGATCTTCTTAAAACTCAAGTGACTGCTCTAGTAGATGAACATCTAGATGCAAGATTAGGAGCCACCAGAGATGAATTCATGAACTACCTTTCGGCGTCAATCACTGCAAGGATCACAGATCAAGTCAATAATCAACTGCCTTAGATTATGCCAAAGGAAGTGTCTAACTTTGCTCCTCTGGTGATCCAAAGCATGGTTACTGAGTCACTTGAGCATGCGGTTCTAGCCAAGGAGTCTTCATAACCAAAGTCTACATATAAAGCTGCTTCTTCACTTATAGAATTTGAGTTAAAGAAGATTCTTATTGAGAAAATGGATGAAAGTCAATCATATCTGACAGCTCCTGAACACAAAGAATGCTATAATGGATTGATCAAGTCTTATGACCTCGATAAGAGTCTGTTTTCCACTTATGATAAAGTGTATTCTTTGAAGAGAAGCCGAAAAGATAAAGATAAAGATGAAGACCCTTCCACTGGATCAGACCGAGGGTTGAAGAAGAGGAAGACTAGCAAGGATGTAGAACCAAAAAAATGTACGAAAGCTAAAGAGTCACAGTCTGGCTCATCCAAAGGCGCCCAATCTCAATCAAAATCTTCTGGAAAGTCTGTTCAGTCAGAGGAACCAGAGTTTGAGGTTGCAGATTCGGATATGCCATAAGATCAAGAGGAGAACCCAGGTAATGATGATGAAGGACCCAAGGGAAAGGTCGCATCCAAACATGATTGGTTTACTAAACCTAAACGACCTCAAGAACCCACTGATCCTAATTGGAATGATGGAAAGACTCCATAACAAGGACCTACTCAAAGCTGGTTAATGACACTCGCATCTTCTGCTAATAAACATTCAAAGACCTTTGATGAATTAATGAGCACTCCTATAGAATTCTATGCATACATCATGAATGGACTAAAGATCACCAATCTGACTCAAGAAACCCTGGTAGGGCCAGCATTCAAACTTCTCAAAGGCACACGTTCCAATTATGCTGAGTTGGAGTATGACTTTGAAGAATGTTACAAAGCCTTATCGGAGATACTTGATTGGGACAACCCAGAAGGCGGTGATTATCCATTTGATCTTACCAAACCCCTACCTTTAGTCATGAATGGGAATCGTCAAATGGTACATGTTGACTACTTCTTCAACAACGATCTCAAGTATCTACAAGGAGGAATTTCAACTATGACCTACACGACATCTTTAACGAAGACAAAGGCTGCACAATATGATCTTCCAGGCATTGAAGACATGGTTCCAAACATTTGGAGTCCTGTTAAAGTCACCTATGATAAACATGCACTTTGGGGTATTTCTTATTAAAGATATCAACGTAAGTCCTTTTATGGATATTATAACAACCCAAGAATTTTCATCAACCTATTTTACTATTATCACAATTGTACGGGGAAATTTTTCGCTTTATTACAT
>BQNB010149865.1:0-14677 GCA_026074375.1 Tanacetum coccineum
CTGTCTAGCAATAAAGTTGTCCCCTTTTCTTGTTCTGGGTTGAGTGAGGACAATTTCCAACCCTTCACTAACAGATTTGGTTTTGTCTGCAAGAACATGTGGGTTAGTACCTGGAGATAAGTAATCATATGAAGTGTTTTTGGTTCCTTCATTCATACCCTGTTGTTGAGGTACAAAGTTACTAGGAGCAAATAATCTAGGATCAGCTTCAGCTGTAGAATCTGCTAAAGCATCACATCCTGATGCAAACTCATAGTGAATAATAAAAGATGCTGAATAAATAGGCTTATTTAAATCAAATGCTGACATACCACTACTGAGCTGAGGGTTGGCTCTTGCTTCACTGGTGACCCCTAAATATGTTGGGCCACTAGTTGCTTGCTGGTCCTTTTTATGTATTCCAATATCCACAAGAGTAGAAACTGGAGGCTAGCTTAGGTTTGAGTCTATGGCTGAGCTAGACTCTTTCCTTCTCTTATAATGGCCAGTTTTGTAACTGGTGGGTGCTTTGGAAGACCCACTTTTGGTTGCCTCACTGTTGGACATAGAGGGTTATTTTGAAGAAGTTATTCTTGTGTCTAGGTTTAGCTTCAGGCTTTGTGCCTTGGGAAACACTCTCAGCTTTGGAAGAGGTTTTAGGAGCTTTAAAGACCATTGGTATATCAGCAGTACAGATAGCCAACATGTAGTTTATGAAGGGAGGTTCTTCAGGTTTGTTGGGCTTCAGTGCCTAAATATTGACACTAAAGACTTGAGTGGGGTAGAGTGTAAGTTCTCCATCTCCATATCCTTCCTTCATTTTGTGCATCATCAATAGAGATAGAAATCTAGTGTATGGTACAACCTTTTCCTTATGTTTCTTGTTCAGTTTGATGATGATGTCTTCCTAAAAGATATTGGCGTAGTTAATGTTGATCCTATTTGCTAGACTATATAGTATAATGGCATCTTGGTTGGTAATTTGATCAAAACCTCCAGTTTTACCTCCTAAACACTAGATAATCTATGCCATTAGTAACCTCTACCTAGGAGGTAGAAGACTCTTTGTGAGAGTCCCTTTGGCAGGAACAGCTTCCCCATGCCCAATTGTTTCAAACCATGGCCTTACTATGTCAATAGATGATGGTGCAACATACTTGCTAGAGTGAGAGAGGTAATGTGCACCAATGGCATTCCTAAAGGTGTTTACCCTTACTTTGCCATGAATACCACCAGTAGGGGTTGAGAAGGAAACCTTAGAGTTTCAAGAGCTTTAGCTGAGTACCAAAACTTAGCTAGGTATTCCTTATACATGTTTAGAGATCTTTAAATGGTTTTCTAAGGCAACATTTGGAAATGAAATCAGAAACACATTTGTAGTGATCCTTGTTATTATGTTTTGGGTATAGAAGAGAAACCTCATTGTTTGTGTTGAGGGTGATATCTTCAAGATTGAAGGCTATTTTTTTAGCAGATACAAAGGGTTGTTATTGTTGTGTAGGATTTTGTTCTTGGTTTGCCATTTGATGTAGTTAGGGTTTTGATGATTTGATTTGTTTTTGGGGTTTTTATGTGCGTGTTCTTGGTGAGATGATTTGTTTGTTTTGTTTTGAGATGTTATTTGTGAATGGTGGAGAGGGTTTATATGATTTGTTACTTTTCACTTTTTCTTTTGAGGAATTAATAACTGCCAAATAGAAGTTATGAATTTTATGAGAAGTTTTAGGGTTTGTTTTTAACATGTTTGTGAAACTTTGTATTTAATGAAAGTCATTTCAACATGCTTCTGACGCTTTGGATAGTGTACAGCCGTCTGTACACTGTCAAAAGTAGGTGAGAGAAAGGTGAGGTCATTCGAATGTTTGAAATTCATCTTTTAATAAACTTTTTAAATTAGTTAACCTCTTTTGTAAGAAATCACTTAATAAAATTATTTATATTGAAAATTAATTTTTTGTTTTTGAAACTGACCTTGTGATTGATGTAAAGAAGTTGAACTAGGTTTAGGTTTGATGTCATGTTATGCTGAACTGATTATTGTAATCATCATTATCATTAATCTTCCAGCGAAGGCGACAAAACCACAAGTGCTCATGCAAATCCAAGAATGAGACATATGTGATTGCTCAGTTACTTCACTTTGAGAGACAGCTAAAGACTTAGATAAAATTATCTTTTAAACTGAACTGAAGAAAATGAACCAGTTTTATTCAGTTCTTGACTTGACCAATATTTATGCTCCAGTGAAGGCGACAAAATCACACATGCTCATGCAAATCCATGAATGAGACATGTGTGATTGCTTTGTTACTTCACTTAAGTAAGCTAAAGGTTGTATGCAAAAACTAAATTGACACTTAACATATGAAAATTTGTTCAGTTTTAGATAAAAGCGCTAAATCTTTAGTTTTCTTTAGTCAGTACTGAAGCTTTAGGTTTTGAATCAATTTTGAGCATACCTAGTTCATCAATCAATCTTTTTGAAAGATGGCTTATCCAGAGGCTTGATGAAGATATCAGCGAGTTAATATTGAGTGGGAATGAATGAAATTCACTGTCCCCTTTGAGAATATGATTCTTAAGCTGATATCAATAAGCTTTGTTTTTTTAGTGCAGAATTAGATTGTTTGAGATTGCAATAGCATTAGTGTTATTACAAAATATGGGTACTTTTTCATATATGATATCATAGTCGGTGAGTTGACTCGTTATCCATAGTATGTTGGCACAACATCCAGCAGCAGCTACATCTTCAGCTTTAGCTGAGACCATAGCTACAGGTTGTTGTTTATTCGCACTACAGCAAACACGCTTGCCTTCTAGCAACTGACAAGCACCTGAAGTGCTTTTCTTGTCCATGTTGCATCCAGCATAGTTAGAGTCTGAGTATCTATTTAGGTCAAAACCTAAACATTTTAAATACTAAAGACCAAGGCTGAGAGTACAGAAAGTTCTCTTAACAGCAATAAGGTGCAATTGTTGTTCTATTTCTTTCGTAGTACAAAGTGTATGACATATTAGTTACTGTGTCTTCGTTTTGCTTGAGATGTCTGAGAGTAGCGCATCTTTGATGAGAATTTAGTTTTAAATCGCTTGAGTGTAGGCTAGTAGAAAGTAGGGTGGGAGGACACAATCATGCTTATTTAGTATCTTTGAGTCATCGGTTTAGCAAATTGTTTGCATACCTTTGTGCTGGTGGACCCAAGGATAATATTATAAACTGAGAGAAGCAATTATATAGATACTACAGGATGTTAATCTCTAATCATAGAGAGATGATTGTCTATTACTCTTATTTGTGAATAGTATGAGATAGATAAGTTATAATACCTCATTACAAAATTGTGTCTCAGTTGAGATAGGGTTGTTTTGGGGGGGAAAGAGTTTCATACATGCTCTTGGAGCTGGTTTAATCCGTATAATAAAGTAAAGAGGCTTTGGTCTATTTAATTACTGGTTTGGGAACTCATTACTCTCAAAACTTGGGGTTGTTTGACATAAACTTCTTCTTTTAGTTTATCATTGAGGAATGTACTTTTGACATCCTTTTGATAGACTGTGAAGTTCATGTATGTGGCAAAGGGAAGAAGGATTTTGATTTCTTTAAGTCTTGTAACTAGAGCAGGATTTTATCATGATTTATGCCTTCATGCAATTGATGATTAAATCAAGCATTATTGCCATATGATTACAATGCCAGATTCATCCTTTATTGAAAAGAATTGGATTTGTATCATGTGCTGAAGTATCTTCCATTTGGAGAGGATAAGAGTTCAGAGATCTGAACATCTTCAGTTTTGTGAGGTTATCAATGAATTGGCTTTCATTAGTGTGTTTTTTGTTCAAACTGACCATCATTAATGAGTTTATCAGTTTGAAATGGATGATCATTTTGACTATATTGGTCAGGTGAGATTTCTGCTTTAATAACAATTGATTTTTTCATAAGGTTTTATGAAGAATTTTCAGTTGTTAAAAGCATTTCAGTGTTCATGCTATGGAGCATTTACTTTCCCTCCTTTTTTGGAAATTATACCATAACCATAACCTTTAGTGGTGTATGTGGAGTTATTTTCATACATTCCTTCAGGTCCTGGTGCATCCCATATTTGTGTAGGTAAACCTTGATATGATTTAAACGACAATTGTTCAAACGTGACAAAGATTCCATGATGTTACACTGCACAAAATATGATTTGGATGGTTAGTTTTGTTTAGAAACCCATATTTTAGTGGGAGCCTTTGATCTTAGACCACTTGATGATTCAGTCTTACTTGCTTTGAAAGACTCAACTTTCTTAGCTTGAAGGACTTCTCTTTTCCTGAACCACTCAATATCATTGTGATCAGATGTGGTATGAACATTGCTACCATATGTTTCACAGTTCTTTGTGATGTGTTGAAGGTTTCTAGGTTTGATTCCTCTTCTTACAGAAATAATCCTGTTATGACCATGAGTGTCATGATCATAGCTTTCACATATGATAGTATACACAATCATCATATTGATGATCATTATATCCACAATGTATACAAAAGGGAAAAGGTATTGCTGGCCTTGAAGGTCTGGATCTTGAGGAAGATTCACCTTGACCAGCATGATACTTATTTATATTCATGGAAGACATAAATTCAGCATGATCACATGTTCTGTGATTGGTTCTCTTGCACTTTTTACAAAACAAGACTTCATAACAATTCTCAGAGAGATGATTGTTTTATCCACATAGTTCACAATTCATTTTGAATTGAGTTTTGTATTTGTTTTGAAGTGCATTGGGAGGAACCTGTTGAGAATTCTTGTTTTTGAAGTAAAATGACTTATTCTTGCTAATTTGTAATTTTAGTTCATTAAGTTCTTTCATTACAATAGCTAAAGGAGGATCATCTTCCATTTTCACATTCTTTAACTTACCAGCAAGAGCTGAATTAGTTTTAGAAGCTGAATAACTTTTGTTGCCTCAAGCAGGAGCTGAGGAAGGTTCATTTATTATGATACTTTTTAAAGTTTCAGCTTTGAATGTGAATTTTAACTTCAAAATTGATTTGATTGTCTTTGATTAGAAACAGGTTCACGCACCAGTCAGCTTCTCCAGTGGGGGTAGGGGGTGTTTCAGACTAAAGATTCTTCCGCTGAAGCATAATTCAGCCTCACTGAAGAGTCAGAAGGTCAACAAAGGAAGGTTAGTTGTGTGTCTTTGTGACTCTTTTGAGGGTACCTTAACAGCATCATGTTTTGACAATTAGATTCTTCAGCTTCAGATAACTTCGGTTTATTACTACTTGTAATCTTCATTGAGT
Source organism: Tanacetum coccineum (assembly GCA_026074375.1). NCBI lineage: Eukaryota > Viridiplantae > Streptophyta > Magnoliopsida > Asterales > Asteraceae > Tanacetum > Tanacetum coccineum. Next base: position 5,281 of record BQNB010149865.1, read on the forward strand.
TAATCAATTCTAAGATTTTTTTCTTTTAAGTGGGAATTTGTTCACAGATACATGATTAACTTTATTAGAAATGTTTAGCCATGCTTTAAGGTAATAGAAGTTAGCTCTTTCAGTTCATTTCTTAAGTTTTGATTCTCTTTGAGAATTAGTGTTTACATGTTGCATGGTAAGAATGATCAAGATTTGCTTGCTTTTAATACAAAAGCTATTCTTTGAATGTATTTAGTCTTGAACAAGATTTCTATGTTTTGACATGAGATTGTTTTCTTTGTTCTTCAACATGGTTTTAGTTCAAGACACAGATAAAATAGAGAAAGGATTTTCTATATCTATTATCTTCTATTTCAAGAAGAGTGTGTACCTTTTTCATAGAGATCCTAATCTATTTTCTGTTTTTGGCACTTTCTTTGCCAACAGAAATTCTTTCTTCATCTGCAGATCCATAAGAGCTTTAACTTCAGTACTTCATGTCATCAGATGGACACTTCTTCTTCATCCCAAACATATTTTTCTCAACAATTAGACCTTTGTTTTTGCCTGAGTACGAACTGGGAGATGAGGCACTGGAACTGTGGTTGGATAGTTTTGCTTTGGACTTTGTTGTACTTGGTTTAAAGTCTTTTGGTCTACGTCGATTCAGGTTTGTGCTAAGATGAATGGAGAAGTTTTGGTCGGAAAGGTGACTCATATGAAGGAACTGATGTCTTTGACCAACATTCTCTTGCAAAATGACCCTTCTTGCCACATTTGTGGCATTCAGTTTGGTTAGTTGCTTTTGTACTGCTAAACCTTTGAGTACCCTTTTTGATGAACCTTTTAGACTTGGCTAAAAGAGCTCTTGCTTGGTATTCTTCCGCTAAGTCATTTAGATACTCATGACTGCTTCTTGTATCCTCTTCATCATCAGGACTAATCTTGAAAGTCCTGGACACTAGAGGTAGAGAAGAAGGCAGTTGACAAAGGTGTTGTAGAGACAAGAGATTTGCTCTTTTCAGTCTCATAAATACTGTCTATTAGGTTTTCTTCATATTTGAGTTTACCAAATAGAGAAGCAAGCTCAGAATCTTTCACAAGATTTATGTTTCTAAGACTTTGGTAAAAACTTAGCTACTTCTTTGGTAACCCATTTATAAAACCAGTATTTATTTGAATCTTTGAAAGGTTGATTCCATCATTTACTAACTCATTCATCAAAGCTTTATATCTGGTGAAAGATTATGTTAGAGATTGATAGGTCACATGATATAAAATGATATAAAATGGAGGGAAAATTAAAGAGTTTGTTACAAAATGCATCACCCTCTAATGAAGATTAGAGGGGTATTTATAGGTGAGGGAAGAAGGCTTCCCTTCCTTATTTTCCTAACTTGTCACATCTAGTCCCTAGACTTTGGTAATTATGCTATTTATTTTAGATAATTTACCTATTACAAACTACTTTGACTTATTCCAAAAAGAAACTCTAAGGATGTTAAATATTACATTATCACATATTGAAACTTTTATGCATCTAACAATCTCCCCTAAGGGTCATATTATCGTAGGGCGTTCTCTTCTTAATCCAAGTGGTCTTCATTTTCGTAAATCTCACATCTTACTATCTGCTTCGATGCTTCATACTTTCTACAATACATAACTTAAGCTTTTATGTTTCATCGTCTGGTGAAGTTATTTTGTACGTATTCTATCATTGACATATTATTATAAATCTTCAGATCTTTCTATCTACTCTGTTTAAGGTGGCATCACAATAAATTATGATTTATGTTTATGCCTCATAACCGTTTCTCTTTCTTATATTCTTGTAAATAATTCCTTCGTACTTGCTCATCAAATTGATGGAGAACATATCATGCTCTTCAATTCCTGGGATACAGTTTTTTGTTGTGCCAGTGAGTAATCCTTATTGTTGATTGCTGTTCATTCCAAGTTGGTTAGTCCATGCACATTCCATATCACTGAACTTATAATGAGAACTGATTTAGACCATAGCAATCTGTATCTTGCTTAAGATGGTATCTTGCATTCATAATCAACATAGTATCATGTCCTCATATCTTTCGTTGTTTTGATTCTTGCTAAAATCGCTGATAGCTGTAATTGATACGTGCATATCATTTGCTCTTCTTGCTACTATCTCTATGCTAAGATGTAGTATTATTTGAGTCTCATGACCCTTATTCCAGTCACGTCTTTGATGTACTTTGAAAATTTTTGAATTGAATAAATTCTCCTTTGGTTTTTTCAGGCTCTTTCTGTTTTCCTTATGTAGAAGATCTTGCATGAGAGATATCTTCCAATGTTCTACAACCATTTCGAGCTATAAAAGGATGGAATTTCTTTACACACTGTATTCACCTCTGGAAGTTCGTTCTTTCAATTATCATCATGTAGAAGATCATTGCGGAAATTGTGAAGTGAAAAACCTAATCGACGTAGTGGTCCAGATTTTCTATTTTTCAATTAAAAAGGTCTTGATTAATCCGTATAGTGCTAGAGCTTCAGGTTTTTCTTTGACAGATTATGCAAAACAATGGTGTGGTCTTTAGTGGATGTGGGCGACAACGAATATTCTTCTTCTACTCTCCCAGACATGTCAGTCTACAAGAATTTTCATCTGATTCAATGTCGATACTGATCGTTTTATCTTGGAAGTACATTCTCATCGTATCAGCATCTTCTTCAGCATCTTTCTTGATAGCATTCATAAATTGGTCAAGGGATACTTTTCCCATAATGTCTTGTGCATACTTGACTTTGTGGTAATATCATCAATATTGAGCATAAGAGTCAGTCCAAAAATCAAAATCAATCATCTTGAGCTCTTTATTTTTGAACGCGATGCATGGAGATTGTTTCGATTGTGAAAAACTTGTCTAGAGGATGACTTTCCGATCCATAAGCTTACATTACTCTGAATGTTTCTGCCGCTTTGCATATTATCTCCCTCAAAGATGGAGCTCAACATCAGAGGATTCGTCGCCAATGATATCTCTGGAAAGAGTCCGGCAGGAGTTCTAACATGCAGTTTGTAGTATTCTGTATTTCTGTATAACTTCATATAGGAGTCCTACATATTGCTATGTCTTGTTAGTTTTAATTGTGGTTCACGGTTATCATAGGTCAAGGCTAGTTGAATATTGTTGTTCTGGACTAGAGGTAGATGTTTATGATCGGTGGTAAATGAACATGAAGAATATCGGCCAGAATATCCTCGCCGCTCTGCAGATCTACTGATTGCCAATCAACTTGAGAGGACTCGCGTCATGATTGGCAATTGCAATCTTTTTTGTGTCGTAGATTTGAAGCTTTGAAGATTCCACGTTCCCTGCAAAATAACTTTAGAATCATTCTTTCAAGTCTCTTATTTAGCTTTAGCTTTCCAGAATCTAACCAACTTCGCAACTACACTGGAACTTGATTTTAACTTGTCAGGAATTGCTGACATAATTACTTCTTAAAAATGTTTGTCTGCGAGTAGTGGGACCTGTATGTCCCACCTTTTAACACTCATGAAGTATTCATCAGCAAGTGGAATCGAAAAGGACTTTTATGGCCAACATGAACCTCGCCCGTATATGTGCAAACAATTAACCATACGTCTTGTAACTGTGTAAAAGAAGCTCTTTGTTGAGTTTTAAAATATAGAGATAGAATTTTGTCTTTGAACAATGATAGAACGGCGATTCGTTTTAGTTTACTTTTTTGAGGTGAGATTGATGATGACTGTAGTAATGAGGAGTATCGTCAAACTACCTGAGTTTCTCATGTATCCGAAGTACGATACGAGACTTTAGTATGAATCCTAAGTAGATCTAATTGGTTTATGAATGGTGTGGGGATCTGGTGAATTCTAGTTCTCTACACAGTATTCGATTTTCATCATTCTCTATAATTCATAATGTGTATGTGATGTATTTCACATTAAAACACTTTGACTATAAAATCAAGACTTAATATAACTAACAAACGTACCACAAATTCCATTGATTTATATGTTTCTGATAATTTGTATTGTGAGAAACTGGATATCAAGGAAAAGGACTAAAAAATAGAAGTCTAAATTGAGGCCCAACGAGCTATCGAGAACGGAAAGAGCGTGAAAGAAGAGGGCAAGTCCCAAAGCCAAAAAAATACATAGTCAAACAAAAAGTTAAGTCAAAATTAAGTCAAAAGTCAACTACGAGAAGTGGATTTTTGGAAAGAGCATCGAAAACGAATCCCGTAAAACTTAATTACTGACCATAAAGGTGGGCGCGCTACCGATAACTCAGACTTAGTGGGCCCCGGAAAGTCCCGACTCTATATCACTTATAAACTACCTTTAAACCATAAGAATAAATCCAAGTCCTTTTAATACCAAATAAAACTGGGCCAATTAACCAAGCCAACAATCCTTATTAACACCTTTACTCCCTTTATAACCCCCGTTAGTCCTTAAAATGAGACACTAACAGTGCCAGAACATAATAAAACTCTCTCAGGATCATCACATACACGATTGCATCACCAAAGAGCTCACAGATATCCGTGGCATATACATGCTTTATCTTTTTCAGGGATCCTTTTAGACATTATCCCAAATTCAATATTAACGGTAACAACTGTTTTCATCCACACAACGTGTGTCTGTCTCACTTACCCAGCCAAAAACTCCCCACATATTCCCCATTTTACTTTCACTAAGACTACAACCCCACCCTTATTCTCACTAATTGCAACTTTTGCAATATCCACTCACTCCATTTGTCAAGGAAATAAGAAGAAAGAAATCAATGGCTTTGATCATAAAAGCTTGGGGAACACTCATTCTAGATGGCTATGATGACACTATTGTGGACCTGTCTCTCACAAGAATCAGCATCCTGCAAAGCTTATCAGAAAAAATGAAAGCACTTCTTCTAGAAAACCTTCCTTCGATTAGCTTAACCCTAGGCCATTATTTGTCAGTAACGCTTAGGGCCACTTAGCTCTTTTTACTAGCAATTTTTATTTTTCAGGCTTATTTTAGTAATCTGTAATTTATTTTTTTTTTTCCTACCTTGTAATATGTTTAGAAAGTTTAATGAACATCTAAGGTTTGTTTCTTTAAAATCAAACGAGAGCCTAAAGTATCTGTGTGTGTTATTTCAGTCACTAAAAGCTTTCATCCGCGGCTCAAATCCGCCTAATAAGTGGTTTATACTTATGCAATGGAAAACTCTCGTTTCTTGTTGATGTTAAGAGTTGTTTCATTATAAAATCGCACTGCAAAATTTACTTTAGAGAATCTTAGAGCATACGAGTAATATTGGATGGCCATGGGTTTGCTGCTTATGTGGAATATAGTAATAGGTTGGTATATAAGCAGCGCGCTCTTAGAGTACTTGACTTATCATACAAAAGCTTGGCTTTTTAGTAACAGTTTTCATTTTTTCATTTCTTGCAAAAGCTATAGGGTTGGTTATACGCTGATTTGATCGTGCTCCTCATTTCTTGCTTTATTTGTGTGTCGGCTTATTCAGGTTCATGATGTTTAGTTACGCATTTGATTGGTCCTTGTATGTCTTTATTTGGCTTGTTCTTTTTAGAATGCTATTTTAGCTTCTGTTGCTCACAGCGCTCGATTATTATTTTATTTGCCATTATTATAGTGGCTTATTTGTGTGTTTTTTATTAGTGTTTATGTAATTTGTATTACTTTTTATCTGTTTTTTTTAAAAACCATTGTCTATAACTTTGTTTAAATCAGCCTAAAAAAAATACGAACTTTGTTCAAAAATATAAGGGGTGTTTGGGTTAGTAGTGAATAATGGGTCTCCACATAGGTTTACAACCTATTAATAAAACCATTTTGGGTCTTTTGGATAAACCTTTAAATTGTCTGTCTTTAATTGTTCTTAATTAGTTTTTCAAAAGTTTTAAGTATTAAAACTTGTTTGAAGGTTTTTCACATATTGTCTTTGAAACTATGGCTCAAAATTATTTTTAAAGTGATGCTTTGATTGTAGTATTTAACCCTGAATTTGTCATGTCTTGTTTACGTGGTCTTTAAGAGTCAATCTTAATGCAGTAGTCTGATTAGTTTTTTTGCATTTACTTGTGTCTTGTATAAAAACTTGTCATAGTCGGTTTAAGTGTGCATTTTCTTACGAATGTAAATTAAATTGCCGTCTTTTTTTTCGTATTTTTCAATTGTTTTGTGTGCATTGTGGTCTAACTTACGAACCTTTGTTAAGCGCTTTAAGTTTTGAGCTAGGCTTCATTTTGGTAGTAACTTAATGTTTTTACTTGATTTTCATTTTAAACCTTATTTGCCAGCTTATTTGTAGGCTGCTATAGCCACCTCTCCCCCTCCGCTCGCTCTCCTATAAGTGACAACCACAGTCAAACAATGATGAGTCATGGTAGAACATTTTCATAGCCCTTTTCTAGTTTGCTTATTTTTTTGTTCAAATTCCAATTCAGTTCGGAAGATGTGAGTAAGAAGAGTGTCCCCTTTTGGACATGTTAGTGACTTTAGTGTGTACAGGAACGCGTATGTGATCATAGGAGTTGTTGTTGGATGTTTTTTCCTATATGGGGAAAAAAGGTAATTCGGCAACAGACAATAGTGTGTGTTTTCATGTTGTTAAAAAGGTGCTTGTTCTCTATGTTCTTTTATCTGTCCTATTCAAAGACTAAAGTGATTCCCCGTCCCCTCCTCACGTGGCTGTATGACAGCCGCTCTGCTGTAAAATGCAAGTGCTTCCGTTGTCAAAGTGAGATACAGAGTAGCGTCGACCATATGTGTTGAGCATCTATGCTAGTCCGATAGCTTGCAGCGCGGCCTGCGTAATCACTTGAGATCTATCCGTAGAAGACTTCGCGCTATTCGTTTACTCCCACCATATCATTTGCAACACCCCTCTATATTACGAGACCTTCACTAGTCACATCATCACTACCTTGCCCATCAGCCTACTTAACTACTCCGCCCGCCTGTATCGCCCAAGCCTCTATTTGTTCCCTAGATGCCTAAACAGTTCCATGCAATAGCTAGCCCTTAGTTGAATCAGCCCATTTGTACACGCTATTTTTGCTCTACCCCTTCTTTGCCTTTCTCCGGTGTAGTTAGGCTTGCTTAATTATACGGTTTCCATCTAGCCTCCGTATTGGTTTACGGGTTTAGATTTTAGGCTTATCTTGACTTGCTTATTGATGCTTAATAAAAATAGCTCCATTATTCGTTCTAGCTTTTACATGGATGCCACTCCCCCTATACTTATTCTGTCTTACGAATATCCTATACACCACTTACCTCTCTTCAAACTAAAAAGGAAAAAACCAAAATATAAAAACATCAATCCACTAAAAAGCAAACAAATTATAAGATGGTAAAGAACTCACCAACATATAATTCTTATCAATGAGAGAAGTGATACGCCGTGATGTATGTGCCTAACCCACAGAATTCCGTTGTAAACTTACCATTTCTGCTGTCTCACTAGCGAGGTACGTCTTACCTATAAGTTAAACAACTCCTGTGTGCGTTTTTCTTTCTGTATGAAGTTTACGGTAGATTTGCGCTGAGTTGTTATTTATTAGGTTTAAGTGTCTTATCTCATTGTCCGTATTTAAAATTTATTGTGAATACATTGTTGAAAAACCAAAAAAAATAGTATAAATTCTCTTTTTAAGTTTTAGTGCATGCGCACTCGTTCTCAATCTTGTAATTCTAACCGTCAACAACAACAAGTCAACCCGACTTTTGTTTAACCATTTAATCTTGATGAACCAATTGAAAATCAAGCTCCTCCCGTAGTTACGATGGACGATAATCGTACTATGGCTCAATTGCTCGAAACACCCATCGTGGGTTACGAGGATGCCATCGTTATGCCCGAAATCACCGCGGACAACTTTGAGCTTAAACACGGTTTGCTTACCCTCGTTCAAAACAAACAATTCTTCGGATATGACAAAGAAGACCCTCATGCTCACATCCGTTATTTCAACAAGATCACTTCTACGATGAAGTTCCCGAACGTCCTGAGTACGTCGGTAAAGCTTATGCTTTTCCCATTTTCTCTCGAGGGTGCAGCCCGAATTTGGCTTGAAAAAGAACCCCCTCGATCGATTCTCACATGGGATGATCTTGTTTCAAAATTCATCAACAAATTTTTCCCTCCTTCCAAAACAACAAATCTTCAAAATGAAATCACAAGATTTCAACAACGATTTGATGAAACTTTCTACGAGGCATGGGACAGATTTAATGATCTTCTTCGAGCATGCCCACATCATGGATTTTCGGAATTACATCAACTCGATACATTCTATAATGCTTTGAACTCTAATGATCAAGATTCGTATGCCTCGTGATTGCCTACGAATCATTGAAAGCAAATCTAAAGTTCGTAATTCACGTAACAAACCAGTTGTTGCAAAAGTGAGTTCAAGCTCTTCTACCCCCAGTATTTCTCCCGATGTTGCCGAATTGAAAGATATGGTGAAAGCTTTACTTTTTGATAAGAAATCCCAAGCTCCCACTCCCGTGAAAGCGGTGGAGGAAAGTTGTGTTACTTGTGGTGGTGCTCATTCGTACCGAAATTATCCCGCCACCAATGGCAAAGTTTATCGTGACAATATTCAAGAGTACGTCTCTCAAGCCGCCACAGCTAACTACAACCAAGGAAATACCGGTTATCGAGCCCCTATTGCTAATCAAATTCGACCTCCCAGTTTTCCTCCCGTTCAAAACAATCAAGGAAATAATCAAAACTGTTACAACCAAAACCGGGGGAATAATTACAATTACGGATCAACCTACCAACCCCCGGTTAACCAAGGAAAAATTTATCGACCCCAGGTAAATCAACCTCTAGCTTACCAATCTCTGGCTCTTCAAACACAAGGTGTGACAAAGACCAATTTTGAAAGCTACATCAAAGCCAATGATGCGGTTATGAGAAACATGCAAGACCAAAATCAAAAATTTCAAAATCAATTGACCAATTTAACGGACATGCTTTCCAAATTTGTGAATGCCAATACCGCTTCATCTTCAGGTACGGGTTCTCTCCCGAGTAACACCGTTACTAACCTGAAGGAAGACTTGAAGGGTATTACCCGAAGCAGTGTTGCTTATCAGGGACCTACGATTCCTACTACTACTTCATCTCCTAAAGTAGTGGAGCGTGAAACCGAGGTCACAAAGGACACGATGCTTCCTAATAATAATGGAAGTACCAAAGATGTCCAACCTCCGGTTGTCCAAAATCAACCTCATTCTGAGCCCGTTGTTGCTCTTGTGCCTAACTTGAAACCAATAATTCCGTATCCTTTAAGGCGTAACGATGAAAGGCGTCGTGAAAAAGCTAACGACCAAATTGAGAAATTCTACAAAATCTTTAAAGATTTGAGTTTCGAAATTAGC
>BQNB010149866.1:0-16114 GCA_026074375.1 Tanacetum coccineum
TTACACAAAGGCACAAATAAGCTCAAATAAGCTTAAGACAAATCAAATAAGCTAAACTAAACAAGAGAAACACAGCAGTACTAACAGTATTAACTACCAATACTAACTTAGAGTTAGTATTGCTAGCTTTAAGTTAGTACTGTTAGCTTAAGGTTAGTACTGCTAGCCTTAACAAAACACAATTAAACAAGAAATAAAATAAGCTAAAACAGATATTCACCTAACCTTAATAAGCACTTAATAATAGGAATAAACAACTAGAATAAACTAAAATAGCAAATAAGCTAAAAAGCTACAACTGATACACTATTGAAAATACCTTGAAAAAGAAAAATAGCTTAAATAAGCTTACTCCTAAAGACAGTAAAGGAAAATGGTTTAATCTACTCTAAAAAGCTAAGGAAATTTTAAACAAGCTGAAATAATAAGCTGGTAAGCTAAAACGAACCACCAGTTCTAACAGTTTTAACTACCAGTACTAACTTAGAGTTAGTACTGCTAGCTTTTTAAAATAGCAAAAATGAACTAGCAGTACTAACTAAAGGGTTAGTACTGCTAGTTCAAAATTAGCAAAAATGTACTAGCAGTACTAACTAAAGGGTTAGTACTGTTAGTTCAAAATTCCCCTTAAAGTTTTCGCAAATCATTTTTCTTTTATATTAAGCTGATTTGGTCCTTAATTATTAAAAACAGATTGTTAAATAACAAAATAGAATACTTATAAACAGGTTTTAGTCAAGAATAAGCACTAATAAGCAGTTCTACAGTAAATAAGAAAACAAGAAAAAGAGAAACTTACAACACCCTTGCTCAAAACAGGGTCAAACAATGAATCTACAAGCTCTAGCTTGCATAAAACAAGCTAGTAGTGTCCATAAGCCCATCCAGAACTGGCTTATCATCCATAACATAAGCTGTGGTATATTTGAGAGTGATATTTGTGATTTTCTCTTAACTACTTAACTTTTTATTCTTACTTAATGAAAACAGCTTATAAGTAAGCTGTGGTGAGAGCTTTTTGAACACAGAACAATATGATTAAGAAACTTAACACTGGAATTGTAAATTGACTTAAAAACTTAAATTTGCATTAAAACTTGAAAGAGTTACAAGATGAAAGTAAAAGCTGTAAATGACTGAAAATAAGCTAAGTTAAATTAAGAGTTAAAAACTAAAAACTAACATTAACTAGTTACTAAGATGCCTCAAAGGCTTACAAAAAACTCTATTTATAGCCGAAGTCTTCATCTCTTGGACTTGCAGCTTGTGCTTTTTTTAGAGAGAGCAAAAACTAAGTGTGCTTGTTGTGTGAGGTGTTTCTCAAGCAAATCCCAGCCTTCAATTTCCTTTGTGCTTCTTTGGAGTCAATCACAGCCATCGAAAAACCTTGGGAATGGTGAGGGATTGCCAACATGGCACTTATACAGCTGGGGGGGGTTGATAGAGTGGTTGAAATGATTTATCTAGGGTGTTGAGTGGTTTTGCAGGGTAGAGGTATGGGACGACATGTCCAAGTTGCCTAGTTGTACCTGGGTTTTGCTTTGGGCGGGAAGAAAGAGAGTTTGGGTAGGTTGGCAGAACTGGTCCCTCCTTTCTTATAACTTTGTTGTAATTTTCGCCCTTTTGTGATATAACTTTAAGGGATTGGCAGAACTGGTCCCTAAAGTTATACTTCACCCTCAATTTCTTCACTTGGTTGACTTTAGACTTTGATTTGACTTTGTCTTTTCCATTCCGTGCTCGGCTTTGTTTGTTTTTGGCTTTCTTTTTGAATATCCGTTCCTGCACAATTCAAATGCAAAACATACAAATACAATGTATTTTTGGTACGTTTTTAGTCATTTAAGTCCGTTTTTAATGGAAAATGGTATGTGTAATTAAGCACATACCATCACCTCGGTTCATTTTCCTTCTCTTTAGGAGCGAGGAAGAAATGTTGATGGTCCATTATATTGAAACACCGCTTCGGGTAATGATTGTTTCACATCACCTTTCGAGTTTAGCACTGGTGTTGCTTTGGAAGAGAACCCGAACCCGAACCCGAAGTAAAGCGGTATTAAACTATTATGAATTTGGTGAACAGGTCCTTTATATTTTGCCATTTGAATTTTGCATATTTTGCATAACCGCGTCATTAGCTTTGACGTAGTTATCAAATGGGCTTAGACACACCGCGTGCTGGTGGAAACTAGAGCTTGGTAAGCTGAGCTTTGAAAAGTCGGGCTGATTGATCTGGTGGTGGTAAGACTTGTCCTTGATTGAAATTATTACCCGTGATTTTGGTTAAAATTGATTCCCCCGAATTTGGTTTGTTTTTGAGGTTTTGCCATAGGAGGAAAACCTGGAGGTCGAATTTGGTTAGGCAACCATCTGAGGTCGGTAACTGCATGTTCCCTTGGTTGTAGTTGACTGCGGCGGCTTGATGACACTATTGCTTGATATTGTCACGAATAATGTTGCCCATCGTGGCTGGAAAATTTTTGAGTAAGAATGACCACCCCCGCAAGTTACACAACTTTTTCTCGACTGCTTTATACAGGAGCGGGAGCTTGAGTTTGGTATTTTTTCTTATCGAGAAATTAATGCTCAAACCTACTATTTCAGCCGTCAGCACATCGGATGAAACTGCTGGGTAGAAGAGCTCGTTACTCACTTATTGAAACAATGGCCTACTTCGTGATTGACAACTTGGACTTGCTCTCGATGTTTATTGGGCATTCTCGAGGCATTTTATCATAAAGTTACCACCCGCACGGAGTTCAATGAATCTTGATCATCGAATTTAGGGCATTATAGGATATGTATCGAGTTGATGCCATTCTGAAAAACCCATGAATTCCGGGCAACCCCTAAGAAGATCATGAATCCGGTCCATGCCTCGTAAACGTTATATCAAATTTTTGTTGAAATCTTAGTGATTTCATTTCGAAGATTTTGTTGTTTTAAGGGAGGGAAGAATTTGTTAATGATTTTCGAAACAAGATCATCCCATGAATAAATCGATTGAGTGGGTCTCTTTTTCAAGCCAAATCCGGTTGCTCCTCCAGGGAAAATGGGAAAACATAAGCTTAACCGACTTACACGGGACGTTCGGGAACTTCATCGTAGAAGTGATCTTGTTGAAATATTGGATGTGAGCATGTGGGTCTTCTTTATCGTGTCCAAAAACTGCTTGTTTTGAACAAGATTAAGCAGACCATGCATCTCAAAGTTGTTCGCAGTAATTTTGGGAACAACGATCGCATCCTCGTAACCCTCGGTGGGTGCTGTCGAGCAATATGGCGCCATAGTACGATTATCATCCACGTAACTATGGTGAGGATTGTTATATTTGGCCTTTCTCAAGATTTGGGGTGATTCAACAGAAATTTGTCGAACTTGTTGTTGGCGAAGTTTACGGACTTGAGAACGAGTGCGCATGCACAAAATAGAAATATAAAAAGAAAATTTACACTAATTTTTTTTTGGTTTTTCAATGATTTATTCACAATTGATTTTAACGGACAATGAGATAAGACAACTTCAACCAAATAATCTACTTACTTCACGGTAGCTCTCAAAAAGATAAACGCACAGGTGAGCGGAGGAGTAGGAATAGCGCGAAGCTTATTTCTCCTTTCGGGTCGTAGTTCCTCGGAACAACCCTCCTTATACCCACTTTACAGTTTGTTAATCAAATTGAGGTGAGCCGTATGTTGTAAGAGACACAAATGGCAAGTTTTTTAAAATCTTTGTGTCGAGATTGGTAAGCCAACCATCACCGAAAGATATTGTGATAATTCCATTATTTGAGAATATTATATTTTGGTATTTTACCAATTTGTGAATTTTATTTCTTTTTTTATGGACAATGTTTTTATATTTTTGGTTTTTTTTATTTTTTTTATTTTTTTATATGATAATTATACTAATAAAAGAAAATGAAAAATATTTTTGTACTTTTTATATTTTTGTAGAAGAAAATATTCACAGATTCAAACACAAATTGTCAAACGTAACGATAATCGTTTTCAGCCTCCCCGGCAGCGGCGCCAAAATTTTGACTCGGTTAACCTCACCCCTTTTATGATACCAATAAATATAAATACACAAAAAGGATCAGAATCCGCGAGACCAATTAAACCGGAAGTAGTATAGGGTATCTCCGGGTCGTTATGTCCCAACGAGGCTTGAATGGAAAACGAAAGAACAATGATAATCGATGTTTGAATATACAAGGAATGATATTGGGTACGTAACACTAATAGACAAAATGCACACAAAGAGAAGCAAGATTATAAGCTAGGACAAGCAAAAAAGCTAGAAATGGTAAAAAACACTAAAATTTTAAACTAAGACACAATAGGCCCATAAAGCTTAAGACGAGAACAGAAATAAGCTAGAGCTAACTCTAAATAAGCACATTCCCACAAGCAATTACGTCTAAGCTAAGCATGAGAAACTCAGCAATTACTATCAACATGAACACCAGAATTAAACTAACGTACAAACTTGGAGTTAGTACTGCAATATATAAGTTAGTACTGTTATTTATCAGTTAGCACTGAAAGCTTTACTAAAACACAATGAAACAAGAAATACGCAAATAAGCTAAAACAGATATTTAACTATCCCTAATAAGCATTTGGACATAAGAATAAGCAACTGCAATAAACTAGAATGGAGAATAAACTAAAAAGTTACAAACTGATAAACTTTTAGAATTATTATGAAAAGGGCAGATAAGCTAAGGTAAGCTCTACTAAAGATAGTAAACGAAAATGGGCTTAATCTATTCTAAAAAGCTAAGCAAAACTTAAATAAGCAGAAACAATAAGATAATAAGCAGAAATGAACCAACAGTTCTAACAGTACTAACTACCAGTACTAACTTGGAGTTAGTACTGCTATGTTAATAAGTGGACGCTACTTAAAATCAAAAAAGGTGAACTTCGCAGTACTAACTATAGGTTAGTACTGCTGGTTATAAACAACCCTTAAAGTTTTCAAAAATTATTTTTATTTCAAACTGATTAAAAACAGATTATCAAATAACAAATTAAAACACTTATTAGCAGACTTTAATCAAGAATAAGCACTTAAATAAGCCAAATCATTCTAACAGTTTTAACTAAGCATACTACCAGTACTAACTTGGAAAGTGACACAAACTATTTTCCAACTAGCAACTAAGCAGGATAAGCACTAGACATCATGATAAAGCATAAATAAGCAAATATAGGTAACAACTAAGCACTATAAGCAATTCTGCAGTAAATAAGAAAAATAAGAAAAAGAGAAACTTACAACACCCTTGCTCAAAACGGGTTTAAACAAAGAGTCTACAAGCTCTAGCTTGTATAAAACAAGCTAGTGAGAGTCCATAAGCCCATCCAGAACTGGCTTATCATCCAAAAAATAAGCTGTGGTGTATTTGAGAGTGATTTTTGTGATTTTCTCTTAACTACTTAACTTTTTAAATTTACTTAATTAAAGCAGCTTAATAAATAAACTGTATTTAGAGCTTTTTGAACACAAAACAGCACAATTAAGAAACTTAACACTTGGAATTGTAAATTGACTTAAAACCTCAAATTTGTATTGAAACTTGAAAGTGTTACAAAGCTGAAAGTAAAAGCTGTAAATGACTGAAAATTAAGCTAAGATTTTCTAAGATATTAAAAACTAAAAAAACTAACTAGTTGCCTCAAAGGCTTACAAAAGGCTCTATTTATAGCCGAAGTCTTCTTCTTTTTGACTTCTTTCTTCTGTGTTTCTTTGTAGAGACAAAACCAAGTGTGCTTGTTGTGTGAGGAGATTCTAAAACAAATCCCAGCCTTCAATTTCTTTTGTGCTTCTTTGGAGTCAATCACAGCCCGATGAAAAAGCTGGAAAGATGGTGAAGTATTGCAACATGGCACTTATACAGCTGGGGGGGGGGGTTGATAGAGGAGTGGTTGAAATGATTTATCTAGGGTGTTGAGTGTTTTGCAGGGAGAAGGTATGGGACGACATCCCTACTCTGCACCTGGGTTTTGTTGGGCGGGAAAAATGAAGTTTGGGTAGGTTAACAGCTTTGGCCCCTCATTTCTTATAACTTTGTTGTAACTTTCGCCCTTTTATGAAATAACTTTAGGGGTTTGGCAGAACTGGCCCCTAAAGTTATACTTCACCCGCAATTTTCGATTTCAGCCCTTGTCTTTTTGTAACACAACTTGAGGTTTGGCAGTTTTAGTCCCTTAAGTTGTATTTTCTTCACTTGGTTGACTTTTGACTTTGATTTGATTTTGTCTTTTCCATTCCGTGCTTGGTTTTGTTTGTTTTTTTGGCTTTCTTTTTGAATATCCGTTCCTGCACAATTCAAATGCAAAACATACAAATACAATGTATTTTTGGTATGTTTTTAGTCATTTAAGTCCGTTTTTATTTGAAAATTGTATGTGTAATTAAGCACATACCAGCCATGTTCCAGATCTTAAGAAAAATTTGATCTCACTAGGTGTGTTGGACTCGAAAGGTTTCAAATACACTAGTGAGAATGGTGAACTTCGTGTTTCGAAAGGTGCTTTGGTGGTTATGAAAGCAACTTAAGGTACTTCTTCTCTTTACACTTTACAAGGTGAAACGATCATAGGTTCCACTTTTGTATCTTATTTAGAGAAAATTAATTTAGATTTGACGATGTTGTGGGATATGCGTCTTGGTCACATGAGTGAAAAAGGCATGGTCATTTTGAGCAAGCGGGAACTACTTGACAACCGCAAGGTGGCTAACTTGGAGTTCTGTGAGTATTGTGTCATCGAAAGATAAAAGCGGGTGAGTTTCTCGAAAGCAATTCATCAAACAAAGGCGACTCTTGATTATATTCATGCCGATTGTTGGGGGCCTTCTCGAGTACCTTCTTTCAGTGGTGCTCGGTATTTTATCTCAATTATTGACAATTTCTCAAGAATGACGTGGGTGTTTATGATGAAACACAAAAGTGAGGCGTTTGAGAAATTTAAGCATTGGAAGATTTTGATTGAGAACCAAACTGGAAGAGATCAAGCGTCTTCGTACTAATAATGGTTTGGAATTTTGTTCAAGAGATTTTAATGACTTTTGCAGAGAAGAAGGAATTGCAAGGCATTATACGGTTCGTTACACTCCTTAACAAAACGGAGTAGCTGAACGAATGAACAGAACTCTATTAGAGAGAACTCGATGCTTACTGTTAATGTCGGATTAGATAGAAGTTTTTGGGCTGAAGCACTTAACACGGCTTGATATATAATTAATAGGTCTCCTGCCATTGCTATTGATTGTAAGACTTCGATTGAAGTTCGGTCTGGGAAATCCCGCAGTTATTTTCGAAAGAGCTTGCGTGTTTTTTTTTGGATGCCCCGCGTATTACCATGTTAGTGAAGGAAAGCTAGACCCGAGAGGCAAGAAAGGCATTTTCATGGGATACAGTGAAGGAGTTAAAGGCTATCGAATTTGGTCACCATCTGAAAGAAGAGTCATATTTAGCCGAGATGTGACGTTTGATGAGGATTACTTGTTTCGTGTAAAACAAGATCCGATTGAATCGAAACTTCAAGATGGTGTTTCTAGAAAGGTGGAGGATATTCCTAAACAAGTGGAGCACGTTGTTCCCGGAGATATGGACCACGATGATACTTCACCAGATGATCACACAAATTTGCCACATGTGGAACATGAGCAAGATAGGTCTATAGCCCATGATAGACCTCGTAGAAATGTAAAAGCTCCTACTCGATTTGGCGACTATGTCGCGTACGCATTGCAAGTAGCGAAAGAGGTGGAGTCCCTTGAACCGACTACTTATCGAGAGGCTATTACTTCAAAAGACTCTGATATGTGGATTGCGGCTATGGGTGAAGAGATCGAATCTCTTCATAAGAACAAGACATGGGAATTGGTCCAACTACCCGAAAGAATAAAAGTTATTGGTTGTAAGTGGGTTTTCAAGATGAAAATCGGCTTACCGGGCTCAGACATCCTCAGATTCAAGGCACGTTTGGTTGCGAAGGGATATAGCCAAAAGGAGGGAATTGACTACAATGGGATTTTATCCCCGTAGTACGTCATATATCTATTCGTGTGTTACTATCCTTAGTAGCACATCACGATTTGGAATTGGAGCAATTAGATGTAAAGACTGCATTTCTTCGCGGTGACCTTGAAGAAGAAATTTATATGAGCCAGCCCGAAGGCTTCGTTGTTCAAGGCAAAGAAGACTACGTTTGTAAGCTCCGGAAATCTCTCTCTGGTTTGAAGCAGTCGCCAAGACAGTGGTACAAGAGATTTGACAGCTTTATGGTAAAGCATGGTTTTAGTAGAAGTGCTTATGATTGTTGTGTCTGTCATAAAAAGGCACCGTCAGGGTCACTTATCTACTTACTCTTGTACGTTGATGATATGCTTGTAGCGACTAAAGATATGGAAGATGTTAAGAAGTTGAAGATCCTTCTCAACACAAAATTTGATATGAAAGATTTGGGAGCAGCTCGAAAGATTTTGGGTATGGAAATAATTCGAGATCGAAAACATGGTAAGCTTTTCTTATCATAGAAAAGTTATATCGAGAAGATTATTTCTTGTTTTGGCATGAGTTCGGCAAAATCAGTAAATACTCCTTCCTCGGCCAACTTTCGTTTATCCACTACTTGTGCACCTCAAACTGAAGCAGAGATAGAGTATATGTCCCGAATACCCTATGCTAGTGTTGTTGGAAGTTTGATGTATGTTATGGTTTGCACGAGGCCGGATATAGCTCACGCGATGAGTGTTGTGTCACGATATATGGCTCATCCTGGAAAAGAGCATTGGAATGCGGTGAAACGCATTTTTCGTTATTTGAAAGGGACATCTGATGTTGGCCTTATTTACGGTGGTGAACGTGAATATTTGGTTGCCGGATACTCAGATTCGGACTATGCTGCTGATCTTGATGCTAGAAGATCCTTAACAGGATATGTGTTCACTATTGGAAGTTCGGTTGTAAGTTGGAAAGCTACATTACAACCATCGGTCGCTTTATCTACTACCGAAGCGGAGTATATGGCTTTAACAGAGGCAGCTAAGGAAGGAATTTGGTTGAAAGGTCTGATTGAAGATCTTGGTTTCCCTCAAGATCAAGCGATCGTGTTTTGTGATAGCATGAGTGCTATCTGTTTGGCTAAAGACCAAGTTTACCATGACCGGACTAAACACATTGATGTCCGTTATCACTTCATTCGTTCCGAAAGAAGAATCAAAGTGAAGAAGATTGGCACCAAAGACAATCCTGCGGATGTGTTTACTAAACCGGTTCCTTTGAGCAAGTTTCGTCACTGTTTAGATTTGCTCAATATTGATAATTGGAAATACGGAGCTACTTAGGAGCTAAATTCAAGGTGGAGATTGTTAGATGTTTGAATGTTAGCTCTAAGGGTAGTTTAGTAATTTTGATCTAAAGGATATTTTGGTCATTTTGCTAGTGTATCTTAAGATGTGGGAAACTTCTGTATGTCGGTTTGTTTTATATATATACATCTATAGCAGATATGGAATTTTGTATCTGAACTTTTTGACAATACAAACACCAAGTTCTGCTCATGTTCTGATCTTTGTTATTGTCCCTAGTTGTATGCATTGTTCTGCTGCAATTCTTATCGTTTTGCTGGTCTTTTTGCCCTTGATTATCCATCCCTAATCCTAACACATAGGTTTCTTGAACATCTTTGGCAACGGTAAGACACCAGTCCTAAACCTAGCAGGCCACTGTGATCCTGCTACTACTTGCTCCAAATATTCCTCCGAGATCCAAGCATGCCAAAACCAAGGTGTTAAGGTTTTTCTTTCTATAGGTGGGGCTGCTGGGAGCTACTCACTCTCATCACCTCAAGATGCACAACAAGTTGCTGACTATTTATGGAACACCTACCTAGGTGGCCAATCTGCGTCCTGCCCATTAGGTAGTGCTGTTCTGGATGGGATTGATTTTGACATCGAACAAGGGACAAATCAGTACTGGTCTGATCTGGCTAACGCATTGAAGGCGTACGGGTCACAGAAAAAGGTGTACTTATCTGATGCGCCGCAGTGCCCTTTCAGTCCGAACCAACTGCTCCCGGCAATCAATACCGGGGTGTTTGATTATGTCTGGGTGCAATTTTATAACAATGAGCAATGTGATTATGGAACTAACGCTGATGCATTGTTGGCTAGATGGAATGAGTGGACGAATCAGGTGACTACTAATCAGATTTTCTTGGGTCTTCCAGCTGCTACTGGAGCTGCAGGCAGAGGATACATTCCACCGGATGTTGTTACGTCTCAGGTCCTACCATCGATCAAGAGTTCATCAAAGTATGGCGGGGTTATGTTGTGGGACAGGTTCTTTGATCAACAAAATGGATATAGCAATGCCATCAAAGGCAGTGTTTGATCCTCTAAAATGATAGTCCTGGTGTTATACTTAATGTGTTTTATGTAGTCAAATAAGTTCGTATCTTCTAGATATGATCATCAGATGTTATTTGTACCAGTCTGGAAACGGATATATGTTTCAATGATGCACGTCAATAAATACTTTTTATAGAAAAAAAAAAGTATTCATAAGGTCAATAAATACGCGTTATATTGAGTTTGGATAAAATGCAAAAAATTTCTTATTTGTTATGGTAAAACAGGAAACTGTCTAGTTCTTGAAAAAAAAGTCGTTGTCGCTCAATAACTCGTGAATCAATTAGTTAGGTTTTGCTCCATAATTATTTGAAAATGGTAACACTATGCTTCAAGCCTTCAAACTTGAAACATGTCCAACTCCGTTAATAAGTTACATTTATTTGAGGCCGCTGTCCCCACCATTGACTGCGTAGAATCCAGTCGTCATACAAGAATAAGACTTTCGAGATGTATATATACGTGTATGTATTCTTTCGACAACCATCCTTTTGTAGGCTAGGGTTGTTGTTATACCATGCCCGTCTTATAAACTCGTATGCTATTTCTCAGGAGAAAAGCATGAAAATGTATAAAGAAATATTCGATTAGGATTTAGGATCACTGAGCAAGTAATCATTCATGTAATTAACCTATTGGGCCGAAACCCAATCCGGGTAATCCCAATCCGCAGGCCAAAAATGGCAGTTAAAAACGGTTATAGGAAAACAGTTTAATAACTGTAAAAACAGTTATTTTCAAAGGGTCACAACCTTTGGTTTATACGAACCAACACGATGGTTGATCACACCCTTTCAGTTTGTATAAATAGGAAACAAAGATTGTAAACAAACATCAGTATGATGACAGTGTAACACCCCCAAAAATCACAACAACGCAGCGGAATACCACTTGGGGTGCTACTTCATAATACACAGCGCTAGATACAAGAGAACGACCTCTAAATGTGTCGTTTGTAAAACAATCTCGTTGATTTTCTGAAATCAAAATAATAGCTTGTCCCATAATTGCATCACCATGAAAAACTTGAATGTAAAGACTCCAATGCACATCAAATAATCCAAGCATCTAATTCACCTGAGAAAAACATGCTTAAAAGTGTCAACATTAAAGTTGGTGAGTTCATAGATTAGTTTAAATATGAATGTAAGTTTCAACTGAATGTATTTGTCCACTGTATCATCACAGTACCATGTAAAAATCCCAAAGATTTATAAAGAATGCACGTCACATTTTACTGTCACCAAACACATACCAATCTTAATATCCCAAAGAAATTATAAACATAATCATGAACACATTATTAGTCACCAAAAAGTACCACGTCTTAACCCCTAAGATTTATAAAGAATGGCAAGACATACATTTTATGTCACCCGAAAAATAACCTAATCTTAAAAAATAACCCAAAGATTTTTATAAATGAATGCATGAACACATTTTATGTCACAAAAATGTTCAAGTATGTATTTGACTCGGGGGCCCTATAGTCCCACAACTTGATCCGACATGTTTTATAAAGTTCCGTTTCTTCCCTAGAGATAGCTAGTCAACCCTAAACCGGGGTTTGTCAATCCCGAATCGATCTATTTTAATATCATTCCCGCGTGGAATCCACGCTATAATGTTCGTTTCTCCCCCACAGGCGATCGCTAATAACACCCCGAAAACCAGGATCCAACAAAAAACCTTCATCCCGAATAAGATCTATTTTTTCATAACAATCCCGCGCTCACAAATCCTCTCAAGTGACATTTACCCCAGTTCATTGACGCTAGTGACGTAGACTTGTATGCGCCCTATCTCGGCCAGTGATTTAAATATATGTACGTCCCGTTACCGTGTCTCCCCCCCATCCAAGAACCACCCCGGCAGTAATTTAAAAATTGTACTTGCTCTATTTGTAACAATTTGATCTAAGCTCACCGTTACGCGGTGTCACCCATCCAAGACACCCGGGCAGTAATTATGAAAATATGTACTCTCCCGTTAACCGTGTCAAGACCCCCCTCTCAAGGAACACCCCGGGCAGTAATTTAAAATATGTACTTCCCGTTACCCGGTGGATCAGCCCATCCAAGAACACCAGGGCAGAAATTTTGTTGTTATCAGTGTCAATCTGCCTAAGCTAATCCATAATCATATTCAAACTGAAAGTATGTACACTGTGACCAAAAATGAAGTCCAATAATGTATCCCATACAGCGAGCATGCAAATAAGTATGTAACACCAATTTGTAATTCAATCATGTAAATGCATTTTTTGTAAACAAGCATGTCTCCCCCTCAGCGGGTTTATAAAACGCTTCAAAAGATTGAAAAAGCGAGGTCTAGGAAACTCACATTGATTAAAGAACCCACGATCAATTAAATCCAATTAAATCACAACTGAATCCTGCAACGATCCCGACCACGACCTATAATTATGGCGTTCGATACAATATGTATAAAGTACTATCACGATTGTGTACATCGTTTACAAAACGAAAAACATATATATTATTTATATATATATGTTACATACATATATGTGATGAGAAATATCCACTTTTATTGTTGCGCTCCTAAACTTAACTACTGAGTTAAATTTTTATATATACTATTTTCAATTGTACCACCTTACCCCGGACTAAACTACAAACATCTTACCAGTAGTAACCATTTTTATACTACCAGTACTAATGACAAAATTACTCTACCAGGAGTAACTTATATACTACCAGTAGCAACTATAACACTACCAGTAGTAACTATAACACTACCAGGAGTAACTATCATAAACACTGTAACCCAGTAGTAACCATTATTTTACTATAACTCAAGGGTAACTATAACTACCAGGAGTAACTATAACACTACCAGTAGTAACCATTATTATACTACCAGGAGTAACTATAACTAACTAACCATAGTTAACTTATAATCTTTATTTTCTAAGATCTGACCCGACTATAAACGACCCACTAATCACATTTTCACCAACTCGGGTTCTAAAGAGAAATTCATGCCGAAACGATATTCCGAAACCCAACTTCTTAGTCTTTAGTTAAAGAAAGCCGAGGACCTCTCGAAATCGACTGAAATGGACTGAAAACGCACTCGAAGATCAGGTGTCTGATAGCAGTGTACTAATTACCAAAAACAGCCAGATTTCTCTTTGTTTGCACGCCCGCCTTAAGACCTCCACCCGTTAACCACTACGTTTTTAGGACATAAAGAAAACCTCGCGGGGAAGTAAAAAAAACGACCTTCCGAACGGACTTTTCTGTTTGACCGAGAGGCCGAAACGACATCTCGAAAGTGCCCCGAAATCGAGCTTTAAAAAATCGGACAGCAAGCGCCCTTTTATACTCAGTGCGAGAAAATTTAGTGTTTCGAATATATTCTGTTTTTTTGGCATAACTTTTCGTTATTAGGATTTTTACAAGACGATCCTTCAAATGGAAACGATTCTGTAAAAGCAAGCTCTATAACCCATTATTTTTTAAGCCTAAAAACAGATTACCAATTTGGGTGAGATACTCGATCCTCCCCGTTTGGCGAGCCAAAACTTTCTGGTCATCACATACAGTAAGCTTATTACAAATTCACGCTAAAACTCTTAATTCTCCGTTTTTTTACCAACAAAAGCTCATCAAAAACTACCATCGAACAATGACATACAATTTATACTTAGCCCCACCTTAATAATAATAAAAATCGTTTTTATATCACAATATACCAGAGACCGCCGCAAAGTCCAATCGATTTTCGTCACATATATAATAATCAAACCAATAAGCAAAATAAATCGCAACAAAATGAAAAAGGAATGCTCAACAGAAAAAGCTTATAAAGAATCAAAGATTCGGAAAATAAAAAACGTCTGTTTTTTGTCCCCTTTATTCGTTGCTTATGCCCCCTGCGGCTTCACTCCAACCAACATACCAACCCAAATCAAAACAAAACCCGAATCAACCCGAATAATGACCAATCAAACAAACCACCTCCTTGTGACCTCTGCTTATTTCGAAAACCCACAAACTTTTGTGCGTCTTGTGCTCAGCTCGTGTTCGAAACCCACCCGAGACCAAACAAAAAGAAAACCGACCCAAATCAGGCCCCAAATGAGTAACCATTTTATAAATATTTCTCTTTGTGGTCCCCTCCCTTGGTTTCGAATCCCTCAACGCGTGAACCCAATGACTCTTTATGTTTCAAAATACTCCCCACTTTACATACCTTGATGTAATATTCCACTTTTATTAATAGCATGGATGATTAATTCGTTAATACGCCGTCCTAAACAATATTTGGTAGTTTAGAAAATCAAAAACACCAAAAGTTAGGGGTGTTTGTTCATTCTGCCGAACTCAAAAAGGAAGAAGGAAAAGAGGAATCAACTAGAACATGGTTCCTACTTGGTTTAGATCATTGTTTAGGTGTTATTTGAGTGTGTTCTTAAGATTGAAAATCAAAAAGACAATGTGTTGTGGTTGAGATGTTCGGCAGAACCACAAAACAAGACGAAAAGAAAAATATGAATTTTTGAAATGATAACTTTTGTAATAATATATGGTAAAAATCTAGAATAACATATCCTTTTAAGATATTTGTAAAATATATAGTTAATTAACGTGAAGCCTTAAAACCGCAGAAGCTTTGGCCAAGGCCTGAGAAACAAATACGGACATGGTTCAAAAAATGAATATTTTTATGATCATAAGAATAATAGCGAGACACGTCTAAAATTTTACCGAAAAGCTCGAAACGATTAAAACGAAACGCGCGATCAAAAAACGTCGACTCGCGGAACGTCAAAACTAAAAAGTAACCCATCTTTTTTCCAAAAATTTTCATAATAAATAACGAAAATATTTATAAATCGACAAAATAACTAGTTAAATGACGACACTCGCTCGATCACGGAAACTCGTAAAAAATCTCGTAAAATAATATTTACGACATCGGGCACGCGATCGTCGTACAATGACCTAAAACATGGGGTGTTATAGAATATGTGGTTCTCCACTTCCTGTTATTCTTGAACACTAACACAACCATGTGCATCTAAAGTTTCAATGACAAAAACAAATGCATCATACTTATCACTACCCTTTTAAATTTATCCATATTTATAATGATTTTCTTATATTGTACCTGTATGGACACAATTTTATCATGTAAGTTTATTTGGGCACGTGCAATGGCAAAGAAAAGACGTCATAGTAAAATGGGTAGCTTTGGGGTTTCTTTAATATCGACTACAAAGAAGTCTACCAAAAATATGAACCCTTCTATCTCTATTAAGACAGTCTCAGCTATTTTGAATGGCTTCATTAAACAAATGTTAGCTAGTTTTATTTCGATTTTAGTCATTTTGACTTCTTATAAACCTAGATTTTTAAACATTGTTGATGGCATCACATTTATATCGAGTCTCTAGGTTAGGTTAGGCTTGATTCAACAATCAATTATATTCATTTATAGACAGATGTAACAAGTCCTGTATCTTTGTGGTCAAGCCTAGATAGGGTGAAGGTCTAGTTGGGGTTTGATACTTCCGTGGGGAAGTTCTTTGTTATCTTAGTGGTTAAGTCTAATCGCGAGATTCTTGTGGGTGGTTGGTATGTGCTTAATTACACATACCATTTTCCACTATAAACGGACTTAAACGACTAAAAACATACCAAAAATACATTGTATT
>BQNB010149867.1:0-16114 GCA_026074375.1 Tanacetum coccineum
TTTAATTACCAAATTATGAATTTCAAATGAATGTATTAAAATTTTGGTGTATAATGCAAATGTGGTGAATTTTCGGGGTTCTGTTTGACATAAAATGCTAAAAATGCAAAACGCACACGAAAAACGTAAAAATTGAAAACGTAAGTATACCTAAACTACGTAACACTATAAAATGACTAAATCAAGAATAATATGAGTAGACTAAGCTTAGCCCAGAGTCGAAACGGGTCCGATAACGTTTTTCAGTTTCACGCGGGACAACTTCCCGGATAAATGCCAAATTAACACGAAACTTATAAAAATTAAAATAAGGCACGTAAAAGTTTAAAAATAATGACTTGGAAATTTAAGAGGTGTTACAATATAAACTTGAAATTCATGGACAATCTTCAGCTTGATGGGATCTTGCAACCCACTCACGATGAATCACTTGAGAAATGTAAGTCTTGTATATTTAGGAAGATGGCACATAAGCCTTTTTCACATAAGGTGGAAAGATCTAAGGACCTATTAGGACTTATACACACTGATGTATGTAGACCTTTTTAGAACTGTGGTCAAGGAGAGAGTTCTTGATACTCATCACTGTAAAGATGACTTCAGTAATTGATGGTTAGTGTTTTACTTGATGAACATAAACTTGAGGTATTTGAACATTTAAGGTCTTTTAAATGAAGTTGCATTGAAATCAACTCGGTTAAAAAGATATAGGCTATTCAATCTTTATCGAGGAGGGAATACTCTGAGTCATGAGTTTTTAATCACATGAAAAGTTGTGGTATTGTATCTCTACTTACTCGCCCTTATACAACCAAAACCATATTGGGGTGTTCGAGAGGCGGAAATCGAGTTGACTTGATATTGGTTTCAATCCATGATGAATTTGAACAACTCTTGCCAAAGCCTTTTGGCGGATATTCATCTCGAGTATTCAGCAGCATTCTCATTATGGAAACTCCCACCAACCACACAAACTGTATTTTTTCTTATCTTTATTTATTAACCAGAAGGTTGAAAGGACCCCCTATTGAATATTGGCATGGAAAGCATCTCAAGTCTGTCCTACTTAATTGAGGTTGTAGGCACTCATAAAACGGATGCGTGATCAAACTTGATCTAGATCATTAGTGTTATTATTTGTAGGTTATCCCAAAGGTAAACAATGGGTTACTCTATTTACTATCCACCCAAGAACAAGATATTTGTTGCTCGAAATGCTAAGTTCTTTGAGAAATAGCCTCTTAGTACAAGAGCAAAGTCGGGGTCATGGATACTCTTCAAAATGAGTGGGGATCAAATTCTCTAGTGCCGAAGGATTGTATTAATTCAAGAAGAGATACACAACCTTTGAAATACGAGCATAGAGCCTAATGAGTCTCAGTGCACATCCGAGGTCAAGCCACAAAATGTCAAAGTTCCTATTCATAGATCTGTAAAGATACCTCAAGCACCAGATAGATATGGTTTCTATGTTGATTTTAAGGAACATGAATTAGGGGATCTAAATGAACCTCCTAATTACAAGGCTGCATTATTAGATCCTAAATATGATAAATGGCTTGAAGCTATGAATATGAAAATGCAATCCATGAAAGATAATCAAGTCTGGATTTTAGTTGAGCTTCCTCCTAATGTCAATATATGGAGTAATTAGCTTTTCAAGAAAGAAGACTACATGGGATGGCAATGTACTACCCTTAAGCTCGTGTGGTAGCAAAAGGGCTAATACCAAAACTGAATGTGTAGATTATGGGGAAACCTTCTCTCCTGTTGCAGACATTAGAGCTATAAGGATTCTTTTAGCCATAGCCGCGTTCTATGACTATGAGATTTAGAAAATGGATGTCAAACTGGCCTTTCTAAATGGTCACCTAAGCAAGGAGTCTATACTGTGCAACTGTGGGGTTTATTGGATCTGTATCATACCAATATGTTTCTAAACTTCAACGAATGATTTTGGATGATGCGAAGCATCTAGGAGTTAGAATAAAAGGTTTGATGTAGAAATCAAGAAGATTGGTTTTACTCAAAATCCTGATGAGCCATGTGTATATCTCAAAGCTAGTGGGAGTAGTGTTGCATTCCTAATCTTGTATGTCGATGACATATTACTCATGGGAAATAACGTTACAATGCTGCAAGAAGTTAAATCTTGGCTTTGTAAGTGTTTTTCTATGAAAGACTTAAGAGAAGCAGCATACATCCTTGGAATCAAGATTTTTATACGAGACTAGATTAAGCGCGTTAATTTCTCTTAGTCAAAGTTCTTATAGAGGTAATCTAAAGAAATTTAGGATCGGAAAATCAGAAGGGGTATACTCTGATGATGGAAAAGCCTGACTATAGAAAGTCTCAAGGTGCTAAAATACATAGTGAGGTACAACATATGCAGAGAGTTCTTTATGCTTCGGCTATAGGTTTAATTATGTATGCGGTTAGATGTACTAGACCTGATGTTGCCTTGGCGCAAAATTTGTGTAGTCATTTTTAAAAAAATCCTAGCGAGATTCACTGGACTACTGTGAAAACTATTCTCTAAGTATTTGGGGAAAACGTAAAAAGTATATGGTTCTTTTTATGGGGCGCAAAACCTGATTCGCGAGAGCTAAAAGTATACATGTTATGTTGATGTAAGTTTTAAACGGATAAATAGGCGATACCTAATCTCAAACGGGATATTGTTTTATTATGTTTGTACTTAATGGTGTGGAGCCGCTAGACTGGAAGAGTGCCAAGCAAAGCATCTACTGCTTGTCTTCTATAGAAGACGAGTAGTTCATTACTGTTGCTGAAGCGTTAAAGGAAGAAAGCTATCGGATGAGTACATTGATGTGTACTTGCGATGCCGTGCCATTAGAAATAAAAGACCTATTGAGATTCTATGTGACATGAACCTGCAATAGCAATCGGCTGATCCTGGTTTCTTGAGGGGAGCCATACATTTTCAAAGGAATATCACTACATTCATGAAGTATATTCTAGAAGTGTGATTGTCCTTAAGAAAGTTCACACAAATGACAACGTAGTTGATCCGTTCAACAAAAACCAATGTCGTACGATAAGCTTTATGAAATTGCCTATGGCGATTGGGATTATTTCCTGGCTAGTAGTCTCATGTTAATCTGGATAGGCTAGTTAGTATTTAGTTATGTGATGTTAAACGATTGTTATTTTAATTGAGTGAATTAATATTCGTGGGTATTTGTTTTATTTTAATAATAATTTATGTCCTATATTTGTTGTTTAAATCCCATGAATGTTTGTTTTTAGCATTCAAAAGCTTTATCCATTTACTAGTTAACCAATATGGGAATATTGTTAAGATAATGTAAATCGTCATCTGTATGGTTTTTTATTCTGGTGAATATGTAAAGATGATTCGCAAACATTCACATGTTATTCTATAAGGTTGAATAATTAGGTTACCTCACCCTGTGTTAATCACTCTATGGGATCGGGTTGTAGGTGCATTACACATAATGGTGGAGTTATGTTTTTCATTAGACACTTGAGATAACAAGGGGTTTTGCAAGTTATGGAAAGCAATTTCTTGACTTATAGTCTACCTCTATACTGTAAATAGGGTAGTTATAACGATAATTTCAAAAATTGTTTTGAAGTACCATAAGGTCACTTGTTGTCAAAATATAATTTATTCCTCCATTAAGTGGGAGTAAGAACTTTTTACTAGGCCCTTGTTTGGTTTTGATCAGATATTTGATGGCCATGCCCTAAGGTAGTTAAGATCCCGATTAATTTTTACATTGGTGATCTAAATCAATACAGATGCGAGAAGCAAAATCATTAAATTATGGAATGAATATTAATCCATATTCATATTTAACATTGTATCTGAAACAAAGGGATAAGACGGACGTAAACCATGGAAGGCTGAGTTGTTAACCAAAACTGCATACTCAGGTATTTCTGGGAGCATTGATGATGTTGCTAGACTATTCGTTAATGTTAGTATAGTATATTATATGAATGAAACATTCGCAAGTGGGAGCTGTTGGTTTGTGCTCATGTCATACAGATATTTATACAGCTGGAATACGTGAGCCTATGGGGGTCACACACGTTTACACTTAGATATCATTTAATTAATGTTTATAATAATATATTTTTATATTTATTATTTATATTAATATATGAGTTAACGAAAGAACACTGACGGTCGTTAATTAGTTCGTTATGAATAATTAACCATAAAAGCTTTTTAATTAATGGGTAATTAAATGTAATTAACCATAAATATTAGAAAAATCAACAAGTCAACACCAAGGGGTGTTGGTCCTTGGTTCTACCGGCCTAAGCCTAAAGAAAGGGCGAATTGAGTTTTCAGCTATCTTTTCCTACAAGTTATGTATTTTTGGTAAACCCTAAAATCATCTACTATATAAGGAGGATCCTAGAGCTCATAATTCTTATCCCTTATATTCTCTCTTTCTTTGGTCGAACGAAACAAACAACCCTTAGGGTTTTTCGGTTTTAATTATTCTTGTGTTCACTTGTTCGTTGATCAAGAACTAGCATTCGGGTGATATCGTTTGACGTGTAGTGTGGATACACGTGGAGGTTATTTCTTTTAGTAACTTATAGTGGTTTTAGTTAAGCACGATTAGACACACGTTGCATGCTAACACAAAAGCGCTTGCATTTCGTCACTAGCTTGGTTGAATCGGTATGTTATCCTTTATTAATGTCCCCCCCCCCCCCCCCCCCCCCCCCCCCCCCCCCCCCCCCCCCCCCTTATATATATTATATTATAAGTTTTTGTTTGTTATGGCCATAATTATTTGTGCTATATGTGATCTATATATGCTGCGTTGTAGTAGATGAATATTAGTGTAATTTTGAGGGTTAATGATTAACCTATTTCAACAGTGGCATCACGAGGCCATCTTATTATAGCGTAGTTAATTAATATATATATGTAAAATATGGTTCCCCATATGTATTATTTGTTGCCTTTTTATGTGGAAATTATTTTAGGAAATTATTCAAAGAAATAATCTTGCTTTGATTGGTCACATAAGTAAGAAAATAATATATATGAATATATTTGACATGTTTTCTAATTCGCTTTATTTGGTAAATATTTGCGTTTTAGATTTTATATATATATGTAGCTTATTTATCTTGCCATAAATTGTCAACCATGGATTACATGCATGTAAGCCATGGTTTATGAAGCCTAAATATATATAAATGCGCGCGCGTAAATATATGTATGCATGAGAATCTTACGTGAATTATTTGATTAATTGCAAAAGTAGGGAAGACTTTTGCTGAATAAATGCTTTAATTGCGTATGTAATTCTTGTTTAGTATGATTAAAATTTGGTAAATATGTTTTGCATATTTTATATAGTGGCGTTTTTTATATAATTATGCAAAAACGATTTTCAAAATTAATATGAACTAAAAGTACATGATTAAAATGCTTATTGTATCATATATCGATATGCACACTTTGCTAAATCATGGACTATATACGTAAATTTGTAATTTTCTTGCAAACGTTCTATAACGCAGGGGTTTAGTGGTTTTCGCAAGGGAACCCGCAACGAAACAACGCAAGAATACACAAATTTTACATAAACCGTTTTAAACAATATTTTAAGTATGTCGTAGTCGTTACTAGCGTTTGATTATTTCTTATGGGGAATTAACCTTATCCGTAGTAAGATCTATCACATATATTGAAAATGTTGTAAACATGGTGTAACATCCTGCTCCGATAAAAAGACCAAGAGTTAGGTTATGATGTCATATCAGAACATATAAATGCAAGCGGAAGACTTTATTAAATAAAATAGCTTAAGTCAATTCACAAAATGCCTTTCAAAAAGTAAAATAAAATCCAACAAAGTCTAATAGAAGAAATCTTCAAACCAAGGGTTTAAAACATAAATCCAAAAACAATGGTGGAAACTAATAGATGGGTTGTCCTTTAGAAAGCTCCTACACTCAGCAACTCATTTCCGAGCTATCCCCGCTTAGTACCTGCCGCAAAAAAAGAAGATGCGGCTTAGAGCTCACGCTCAGATGAACAATATAATGACAACAACGGTAATACGAAAAAAGAATGAACGACAATGATCACGAGAACCTGCTAAACAAATGTCATACGAAATATAAAGCGATAATTAAGAATTAAGGATAACAAAGGAGTGCCCACGAGCTTAACAAATGTCTAAACATGATACATGAATAGACCCCAATAGAAATAAACAAATAGTCACATAATCAAATGTACACATGTATGCATTCCCTGATGTACCAAATGTGATATGGGGTGTATTGCACACACACAACCATTCACCTGAACTGAATGGAACAAAGTACCTAGGATGCATACCAAACGCTCCCTGCAAAACAAAGTCATATCCATATACACAAGTATAATGACGAGTATACATACATATGTAAGCTAATAGTAATCAAAGGCCATCATTCAAAAGGGAACGCCATGGACCAATCACACCGCCACAAATAGTGTCATGATCAAGTGCATCAATGGAAACATGTCATGGTACCTCCATAACTAGTTCAAATAGCTCGGGCAAAGATTTAAGAAAAAGATACAACTAAACAAGTTACCAATAATCCAATCAAGATAATGAATCTAATATCATACGAAATATTCAAACAAGGATCAAAGGAATCATGAATGCGAATATCAAATCAAACAGAATATCAACGAATATCAATGAGTCATGAGTACGGATAGCAAATCAGACGGAATATCAAACGAATCATAGTAGTTAAAACAAATGAGAATCAAGTCATGGGGTGTCCTTACTAAAAGGATGGAATGTCAGTACCTTAACAAACAAGCAACGGAGAGAACGAACACAAAGACAAAAGATCAAAACCTCTTCACCGGATCTACAGGAATCCATGATTACATATTATTATCTATATTATTTCATAAGTTTATTACTTAATCTTACCATTTAAAACACTTAAGGTAACTAAATTAGGGTTTTCC
This sequence comes from Tanacetum coccineum, assembly GCA_026074375.1. NCBI lineage: Eukaryota > Viridiplantae > Streptophyta > Magnoliopsida > Asterales > Asteraceae > Tanacetum > Tanacetum coccineum. The sequence continues at coordinate 6,998 of BQNB010149867.1, forward strand.
AAATTTCCAGAATCTGCCAATATTTTTAAGCAAGTTTCCCGATGTTAAAGACCCATTAAACGAGCTCCTAAAAATATACCAAAAATTACAGAGGTTCCCACATGTGTCTAGTATGTCTATGAATTTTGGTGGATTTTATTTCCATGTTTAAATACCCTTACAACCTTGTTACAAAAAACTGACGCCCCCGACAGAACCTTTGAAAAGTTGACAATCAGCTAATCACCCATTACATAGACAACTAAAAAAAAATCTCAAAAAAAATCAGGATGTATCTAATATCATGTAGTTTTACCAGATCGAATTTTAGAGTCTATCTCCTTAACGGTTTTCGAATTAAAAATCAAACACTACAATTGAAATTTTTAGACAGAATATGCAGTTTTGACACTTAATCTTATAAAAACTAAAAATCAATCCTCCGACCTTCAAAAAATATAAACTCGGCTTTTCTAGAAACTAGACTCCTTGAATTTAACTTTAGGCTCAAGAATCATGTCAAAACTCATTTCTATCATCAAGTTATACCCTGATCAACACGACCTAAAATTCTGGACAAAAACGTAAAGACATATAAACCCTTATTCTTACCAATCCTTTTCATCAAAACATGACCTAGGGTTTCTAATCTTGTAGTTTTTCTTTAAAATGTCATTAATGATTATCTAGGGTTTCATAACATGTTTTTATGCCATATTAATTAGATTAAACCTTATACAAATTAACGAGATCATTAACACATGTTTTCCCTTTTTTTATCACTTTATGATTTTTATGTAAAACTCAGTATGAATCATGACACAAAAATGAATCAAAGAGGACATAGAATACCTATGGAATGATGGAGGATTAAAAGAACAAGAACACCAATGGAATGAGAGCAATAAACCACACACAAACACCAAGGCTTGAACAATCAACCGAATTCACCAACACCTTCTGCTTCTTGCAAGTTATAAGGATGAACCAAGCTTTTTGGAATAGAATTTTTTGAGAGAATGATGAAGGAGAGGGAAGAGATCACGTTTTATATAGGAGAGGAGAGGGGGACAAGAATTTTTCTATCCTTTTAGAAGATTACAAAAGATTTGGTCTAATCTCTTTACACTTATTACTTTGAATATGATTTGTAAAAAGAAACAAAATAATTTCAACTATACAGGGGGCCAGATTCTCTATATATATATATCTATATATTAACTTACTCTTTTTTTTAAACAATTACCTTATGTTATGTATTTATAATACACAAATGATTATAACCCAATGCTTTAATGTTAAAGACTTATTATTCAAACTTAGGTTATATTTAAAATGATGAAATAAAAATGTAAACCAAATTTTTGGGTTTTACAACTCTTCCCCTCTAAAAAGAAATTTCGTCCCTCGAAATTGATAATAAGGTAGATGAATTCAGGGTTATTCAAATTACCAAAGATGACACAATTGGTATGACAAACGATAGGGGCGCGATGAACAGTCAACCATTCCATACCAGACTATATCGAAGGACACTCATTTCTAGGAAACAAATTAGCAAAACAGAATCTTTTATCAATCAAAAGTGAAGCACAGCTCTGATAATCCGGGTCAGACTTTTCATAGGCTTAGATATTGATAAGGTATAATTAATTTGTGTAGGGAAGATGCTAATGTGTTTAGTAAATGAAATAGAAACCACAGAATGTGTTGCACCCGCATCAAATAAGACAAAACAGCACGGCCATTCAAGAAGAGAGTTCCCGAAATGGTACCTGAAGAGTTAGCTGCCTGATCCTTGGTCAAAGAAAATACTTGCCCCTTAGTAACGAATGAAACAGCGGAGACAATTTAGAGTTAAGATCAAAATACGAAAGGAAGTGATCATATCAAAAGGAAACCTAATGTCTACCCAATCCTCACAGGTCATAACCTAGGTTCTCAGGGCGTAACCTGGTAGCTCTGATACCATAATTGTAACATCCCGCTCCGATAAAGAGACTAAGAGTTAATTTATGGTGTCATATCAGAACATATAAACACAAGCGGAAGACTTTATTAAATAAAAATGCTAAGCCATATAACAAAATGACTTCCAAAAGTATTAAATTCCAACAAAGTCTAAATAGAAGAAATCTTCAAACGAAAGGGTTTTAAACATAAATCCAAAACAATGGGGAAACTAATAAGGGTTGTCTCTAGAAGCTTCCTACTCTCATCACTCATATCCCAGCTTCCCGCTTAGTACCTGCCACAGGAAAAGAAAATGCGGCTGAGCTAACGCTCAGTGAACAGATATAATGACAACAACGGTAATAAGATAAAAGAATGAACGAAACGGATCACGAGAACCTGCTAAACAAATGTCATACGAAATATAAAGCGATAATTAAGAATTAAGGATAACAAAGGAGTGCCCACGAGCTCAACAAATGTCTAAACATGATACATGAATAGACCCTAAACAGAAATAATCAAATAGTCACATAATCAAATGTACACATGTATGCATTCCCTGATGTACCAAATGTGATATGAGGTGTATTGCACACACATAACCATTCACCTGAACTGAACGGAACAAAGTACCTAGGATGCATCCATATGCTCCATGCAAAACAAAGTCATATCCATATACACAAGTACAATGACGAGTATACATACATATGTAAGCTAATAATAATCAAAGGCCATCATTCAAAAGGGAACGCCGTGGACCAATCACACCGCCACAGATAGTGTCATGCCATTGGTGCATCAATGACATGGTCATGGTACCTCCATAACTAGTTCAAATAGCTCGGGCAAAGATTTAAGCAAAAGATACAACTGAACAAGTTACCAATAATCCAATTAAGATAATGGATCTAATATCATACGAAATATTCAAACAAGGATCAAAGGAATCATGAATGCTAATATCAAATCAAACAAAATATCAACGAATATCAATGAGTCATGAGTACGAATAGCAAATCAAACGGAATATCAAACGAATCAAAGTAGTTAAAACAAATGAGAATCAAGTCATGAGGTGTCCTTACTAAAAGGATGAAATATATGTACCTTAACAAACAAGCAACGAAGAGAGCGAACACGAAGACAAAAGATCAAAACCTCTTCACCGGATCTACAGGAATCCATGATTACATATTATTATCTATCTTATTTTATAAGTTTATTACTTAATCTTACCATTTAAAACACTTAAGGTAACTAAATTAGGGTTTTCCAAATTTCCCAAAATCGTCAATATTGTAAGACAAGTTTCACCCGATGTAAAAGACCAGTAAACGAGCACCCTAAATGTAAAATAACTAAAATTAACAGAGGTTCCCACATGTGTCTGTAATGTCTATGAATTTTTGGTGAATTATTTCATGTTAAATACCCTTACAACCCTTGTTACCAAAACTGACCCCGAAAGTGACCCGACAGAACCTTTAAAAAGTTGACGCGTAATTACCCTATTTAGACAACTCAGAAAAATCTCAAAAAATCATGGATGTAGCTAATATCATGTAGTTTTACCAGTTCGAATTTTAGAGTCTATCTCCTTACGGTTTTCGAATTAAAAATCAAACACTACAACTGAAATTTTCGGACAGAATCTGCAGTTTTGACACTTAATCTTATAAAAGCTAAAAACCAACCTTCCCGACCTTCAAAAAATATAAACTCGACTTTTCCAGAAACTAGACTCCTTGAATTTAACATTAGGCTCAAGAACCATGTCAAAACTCTTTTCTATCATCAAGTTATACCTCGATCAACACGACCTAAAATTCTGGACAAAAACGTAAAGACATATAAACCCTAATTCTTACCAATCCTCTCAATCAAAACATACCCTAGGTTTCCTAAATCTTGAGTTTTTCATTAGACATCATAATGATCTATCTAGGGTTTTCAGAAAAATGTTTTTTATGCCATATTAATTAGATTAAAGCTTATACAAATTAACGAGATCATTAACACATGTTTTCCCCTTTTTACCACTTTATGATTTTATGTAAAACTCATGTATGAATCATGGAACACAAAAAATAAATCAAAGAGAACATGGAATACCTATGGAATGATAGAGGATTACAAGAACAAGAACACCAATGGAATGAGAGTAATAAACCACACACAAACACCAAGGCTTGAACAATCAACCGAATTCACCAACACCTTCTTCTTCTTGCAAGTTCTAAGGATGAACACAAGCTTTTTGGAATAGAATTTTTTGAGAGAATGATGAAGGAGAGGGAAGAGATCACGTTTTATATAGGAAAGGAGAAAATGATTTTTAAAATTAATATAGACTAAAAGTACATGATTAAAATGCTTATTGTACCATATATTGATATGTACACTTTGGTAAATCATGAACTATATACGTAAAATTGTAATTTCTTGCAATAGTTCTATAACGCAGGGGTTTAGTGGTTTCCGTGAGGGAACCCACGACGGAACAACGCAAGAATACACAAATTTTACATAAAACGTTTTAACATATTTTAAGTATGTAATAATCGTTATTAGGGTTTGATTATTTCTCACGAGGAATTAACTTTATCCGTAGTAAGATTACTTATACTTAGAAATGTTGTAAATCACGGCAACCCTAATTTTATAAATGGCATGTGACTTATAAAATGTAGGAAATTCTATTTATAGAAAGTTTTTAAAAATAAAGTGGAAATGTTTTAAAAGAACTAGTGTCATAAGGTTGTATGCATGCTTCCTTATACACAAATTTTTTTGTAACATCATTTTATCAAAACTCTACTCGAAAAATAAGTCAATTGCAATCCAAGTATGAAATCATTTGAGTTGTAATTTTTACTCTAAAACAGTTTTTTACAAACAAAGTAATATAACAATCGTATGGTTAGACCTGAGATTGTAAAATTACTGATTTTGTATTGGATGACCTAAATCGAGTATGCCATTTAGAACTTCTACCCGATGGCAATAGATGGGGTTAAACATGCTACTTGACATTGTAATTCTAGATTATGATGCCTTGTGCCCCATACAGGCTAAGAGTTGCACATGTTGGCAATTATCAGACGATGGTTACCTTTTTGAGTTATACCATTTCTAGTAGATCAACTGCATTAATGGTTCAACGTTAAAGTTGGATCTTAGACTCTTGATAAAATTAATTGTTTATTAATGAGGTATCTTTTTATACACTATTTCGGAGTCATTTAACCCCTTAAATCATGCAAATATGCCCATATTATGTGCTTAATCGTTTGTTTTCAGGTTTTTAGCACTTGTCTGACATTTGGAGGAAATACACGTGATTTGGGCTCATTTAGAGAAGAAACGAACAAGATTACAGACCTACACTAAATCTCTTGAAGAATCATGCTCACAGAGCGTGGAGAAGGCATCACCAGCATAGCGAGGCCGTCTCGATCTATCTAGTAACGGCGTCATGATATTGACGACGACGTCCGGACGAAATGGACTCAAATCAGATCTAGAAGATTCCATTGGTGACGGCATCGCGATTAAGCCTTGACGCCGTCGCGACGATTTCTTTATTTATATATATATATATATTAAACCGAATTTAGGGTTTTAAGTGTGTAACTTTGTATAACTTTTGGGAGACGAACCCTAAGTATTTTGTCATCTTTTAGGCCGACTTTAGGGCCTCAAAACCCTATTGTAACTGACCTTAATTCATGTTTTAATCAAGTAAGACTATCTATGTTTAATCATTCAATATGTCTATGTGTTGTTTGATTGATTTATGTTCTTGCTCTCCTTATAACATGTTAGGCTAAACCCTCCTTTGTATTTGCTTATGATTGCATGAAAGTTGGATTGTAGATCCTATTACTGTTGATTCTTGTGATGAATATGCGCGTTAGGCTTTAGAAAACTAGCCATAAGATATTAAATTGGCATACACGTCTAGGGAAATACGGGAAGTGTAAAAAGAATACCATCGGTAACAGTCTTCATACTACCTTACCCTTTATATGGTTGACCCCTCTTTAGATATTTCAATTGCATTTAATATACTCTTAGGGGCCTTGTAATAGTCTTCATACTACCTTACTTGTGCGTTGCCTTAACGAAATATTAAATAGACGGCGGGTTCCTGTAATTCATTCATGACTTAGGAAATACTTACACAGATCATCACAAGTGTGACAAGGCAACAGGATTAGGAGAAACAATCTAATGAGTAATGCATGATTAAGTAAATACATTATTTTATCATAAAGTTATCACTAGTAGATTAGATTAGATTTAGTTTAATTATTAGTTAATCAAACCAACATCTCAAACCCATTGATTTACTTGTTTTCTATAAAATATAAAAGTACAAAAATAATCTTCTTTTAATCCCGTAGATCTCGGTTAAGCTCTGTTCGAGCCTTCCCAACCTATTCCCCTAGAGAACGATAACAACCCTCGAGTCTTGCCTATACTACACTGCAACGATTAGGTACACTGCCTTGGGAGTTGTAAAACTTCTTGCTGAAGTCCTACGACCCTCACATCAAATTTTTGGCGTCGCTGCATGGGGAATAGTTGGGTTTTGAACTTAGTTTAGCTTAGTTCTACTCGCTTGAATCCTTTCAAGTGAGAATTTTATTTCCGTATATTAGCTTTCTTGTAGTATATCTTTTCTTCGTGTTATTTGTTTTGTAATCCATATTCGTTGACCTCCATGGGAGACGAAAATCTTATCCGTACTCTTGGTGATTACTCTAAACCTAGCCACAAGGGCTACAGGAATACCATTGAGCTCCCTATAGGAAACAATGTGGTACCTCTTCGATCCGACACCATCCGATTGGTGCAACACGGATTCTTATTCCACGGACTTCGGTCCGAGGATCCAAACCAACAACTCAAGGATTTCTTAAAACTTGTAGACTCACTTGACCTTGAGGGTGCAAATAGGGAAAGAACGCGCCTGCGTTTATTTTAATTTTCCCTTCGCGATGAAGCTAGCAACTGGCTTGAACGTATTCCAGTAGGATCCATCACCACATGGGAGGATCTTACTACTCGTTTCCTTGCCCAATTCTTTCCACTGGGAAGGACCGCAAAACTTCGCAACAATATCCTGATGTTCCAACAACATCATGGAGGATCCTTCTTAGAAGCATGGACTCGTTTTAAGGACTTACTACAAAAAGTCCCTCATCATGGCATCGACCTTTGGCTCTAAGTCCAAATTTATTATGACCATGTCAATCCTGTCACAAGATGAACCATCGATCAATCAGCTAGTGGTAAGCTTCATGATCGAAACGCCAAAGAATCCTAGGCATTATTAGGGGACCTCGCCCTCTATGACAACAAAATTTGGAACGACCCAAGGGATTTTTCTAAGACGGTCAAGGCAATCTCTTTGCTTCAAGATGTCCCGAGTACATCAGACCGCCGCCTCATCGAGCTCAAAAATCAAGTTCAACGCTTGATGGAAGCTTACATTGCTCCGTTGCAACCTACTCAAGTGAACAAGATCACTTACTCATGTAAGATCTGTAGTGGTCCCTATGACACTCAGTAATGTATGGAAAATCCCGAACAAGCCTTTGTTAAGGATGCATCCTCGCATACCGACAAAGCGGGAGGTAAGTAGTACACTTTCAAGCCTGAGTAAAACAATTTTGGTGACACCTACAATCCGTCATGGAAAAGTTACTCAAACCTTAGGTGGAGACGACCCCAAAACTCTTAAAATAATTTTTCAAACCCACCTAACTTGTTCCAACCCAACGGTTCGGGGTCGAACCGTTCCTTCAACAACAATCCTCAAAATTTTAATAGTCAATCAAATCTCGAAGGATTGATGTCCAACTTCATGGCATCTCAAGACGATAGATTGTCCAAGTTTGAAGCCGATTTCAAACAACAACAAAGCGAGATGACCAACAAAATCGACATAGTATTGAAGGCCATCACCGATCGAATAGCTGGAGCACTCCCTAGCGATACAGTTAAGAACCCGAAACTGAATGTTAACTCTACCTCTCTAGTTTTGTCTGCTCGTTCTTACCTAACAGAAGACCCGCAATGCTGAACCCAAATCCACAGCTCGATCAACGCTATCACGATATGTCCCGAGCGGCCGGGCAAACTCTAAAACAGCAAGCCAGAAGAAGAGGAGCAAGAAAAGAAGGAAGACCCGGAAAACATAAATACCAACCCTTCCTCACCACTTGATCCATCAGTTTCATTCATCACCAAAAAAGTCCGTAAACTCAATTCATTCTTCGAATCGCTCGGCTTGGTCCCCCAGTCATCCAACATAGAATTTGTTTACACAAAAGGGGATGACGATGACGTAATGTTGTTTGAAATAATTAAGTAAGATGATGATTCGCACATAGAGGAACCCGAAGTGGGTGAAAATGCAGGAGTAGAAGAATTAGAGGTGGAGTATTTTGACATATTTTCAACCAGGAGTGAGTTAGCATATCATAAGTATCTAATGTGTGGTCCAATCCCTTCGATATTTTTGAGAAACCCCATCATCATAGAGGGATGTTCGTCAAACCTTAAAATACCATGCTACATTGGACATGTGCATGTTGAAAAGGCCTACATTGATCTTAATTCGCCCTTGAATATCATGACCCGAATGTTGTATGATTGGATCATGAGAAGAAAACTTGACCCTAAGGAAAACACAAATGGAGGAGTGAATAATTTCACGGGAAGGATTAAGGTTATGCATGTTTTCATAGGAAACTTCACTTACGTCATAGACTTCATGATTATTAAGGATATTAGTTAATCATAGACCCTAGGTTGTCACAAGTAGTACTAGGGAAGCCCTTTGTGAAAATATCCAACATGACTCACGACCCACCCGATAGTGTAATAATGTTCATAAACGGGACCGATGAGATTGCCTATAAGATGCCCCATAAGATAGAACAGTACAACTTGCTATCAGATCTAGAAAGAGAGTACACTAAATCAGTCTACCTTAGGAACGAGGAGGACAAAAGAAGAGGGGTGGAGTACGTGATGAGCAAAATATTAGGGTTTTACAAAGAATGTCTAGAGCTTGGACCCGAATATGTGACTGGAATTGTTGATGAAGGGGAAGTTACGTAAGAGCGTGTGACTTCGAGTCTAGCTACAAGACTCATAAATAAAGAA